>VWPU01008874.1:0-15432 GCA_013398955.1 Callaeas wilsoni
GAGGAGAGGAGAGGAGAGGTGTCTCTAAAGCACCAAAGAATCATCAAATAGCTTGCCTTCAGGTACAGATTATTCTTCCTAAATGAAAATGCTTCCTGAAATGTGGTCCACAAAGGATCCTATTATATAAAGATTTTTTAAAGGTTCAAATTCTGTCAAGATAGCTCAGAAGGTATAATAGAAAAGAACCTGGTACAGGTTTTGAAGTGCTTAATACTCAGAGTGCTAAAGAATTAAGGAGATTCCTGGAGTTCCTGGGCTAATTAAAACAGTTCCAGGAAAATCAGATTCTTTTCATTAACTTAATCCAGAATATGCAATCCCTGTGCAAAGCACACTTGATGTGTTTAATTGTGTTTATTTTCTTCCACTTCTTACAAAAAACTCTGCTGTAGTCCACAGTGAATCATCCATTTGCACTGCTGTGCCTTTTATATAGACCTACTTCATAACTCCTGTTATTGTTTTATCTTCAGAAGTGAAGTTTCTTATGGCTTGATTCTGGTCTCTAATTTGACTATACATGCCTTCAAAGAATGGAGCAATATAGGCAATGGAAAGAACCCCCAAACTCCCAAAGTCTTCTGTGGAATTTTTGTTTGTTACAGGATTAATTTTTTTTACTCTTAGAAATCCATTTGAACAAATACACTTGTTGCACTTCCTTATTTGAAAAAAAAAATCAGAAAGGAAATGATGAATACACAACACTGTTCAAATGTAGCCCATTGAACTTGTTATATATCCGCATTCTATCTGAAACTGACATATCAACTAACGTTTCAGCTGTGTGATATGTTCCAGCTTCATACTACAAACAAGGCTTCCAAGTCTCTTCAGATGCTCATAGATGCCACAAGGAAGTTTAAGTCAAGTTGTGATTTACATAGCTTTTCATTATTCCTTAAATACACATGCAAGAATCAACACTATGAGGCAGCATATGCATGATTGAAATATCTGCAGGAAGAATGTGCATTCATGACTGAACCATCAGATTAAATACATACTTTTTACAGATTTTAACTTATAATATATGATATTCAGTATATTTTTCATTTAAAAGGTAGTCCTGGCATAATTTCATTGTAACTTCATGCCATTTATCCAGTGTCAGAGAATATATCTCAGAGGATGCAGGTGCAAATACCTAGCTATAAAAATATGGGGTCATTGCACAGTCTCTGATACTTCAGCACTGGCTGTTGGAAATATGGAAATGCACTTTACGCATTTTATTTTGAAGGAACATGCCATGGTCTATATGCCGTCTTATAGGTGAAAAAATCTTTAAAACTGCTTGCACTGATCAGTCATACCATAGAAATAGATTTTTATTTCTTTGTTTTTAAAAAACCAGATACATTTAAAAAAACCCAAACAACTGAAGTTATCCAGTATGAGATAATCAATGTAACATACTAAAAAGCAAGCCTACATTGAGCGGAGTTTGCTATTATGGATCATACCCCTCTGCACATAGAAGACATTGTTTATGCTGCACACATTGAATTGTATTCATCCACTTTTAAATTCATCTGCCTTTTTATCAATCAATAACTGAAAATCATGAGATATTTTGTATTCATTTCATCTCCCTTTCATTTTTATGACTTTGAATAACTCATCCTTCTCTGGATTTAGTTCATGTCTGTGTTCTTTGATCAATAACTTTTCTTACCAGTACCTGCATACCATTCCCAGTGTAAGGGACACTACCAGTATAGGCTGCTATGGTATCATATAGGTTCTATCACTTTGTAAACCCTAAAGAATAAGCCTCTCCAAACAATATATTAAAGTATCAGAAATCACTTAAAGAAGAATGATCAAACAGAGAAGCCATATGATGTTCAAAACAGAAGCAAATTTCAAATTACATACTGCATATGATCCAGAACTCATCTGAAGTTCAGTATATGAAGAAAACCAGGATTTATTCTGTTGCAAATTTAGGCCTTGTCACAGTAAATATCTACAGCACTGAATAGAACTCTTTTATATGAGGAGCATTCCCCATGAGTTCAACCTAATACAGTACTTAGTTAAGATCATTCAGTGGTCCTTTAGGAAATAATGGCCTAAGACTTTCATATTTAAGAGAGAGCAGTGTGTGAATTACAAATAAATTGCAATACTAATGCCAGCAATTCTACATGCAGTTGTGGTGGTACCTCCCTGCCTTTGAGCTGCTCTGTTATCTCAGGGGTTTTTGTTAGGCCTTGGCCTTGATTAACGGCTCTCAGACAACTGAGCCCCCTTTGAACTTACCAGAAATACTGTCCACAGCACCAGGACTTTCTGCTGCTGAAGCAAGAAGGGGAAAGAGAGATAATCAGCCATCCCCAGTAGCCTTGGAACATTACTTGCCTGAATCATAGCCCAAGTAGAACTCTATTATTTATTACTACTGGACTTCTGAAAAACTCCAGTAATTACCATTTTGGATTAATGCCAGAATGAAGATTGATTGATAACTGAAGTCAATCATTTTGTGGCCCTATAAATGGCCCTAAGTGAGGCCCTTTATCGCTCTGCTAGGCCACAGCAGTCTGACCAGCAGCTTCCCCCAGGTGGAATGCTTTTCAGAGCTCGCAAATGCTCAAGTTTGCAATACTTGTAGGACCACTGCTGAAAGCTGACGACAGGGCTGATACCTGCTCCTACTCCTTGAGGCTCAGTGCTTATGCCTTGAGAAATTCAAGGGCATTCAATGTGAGCTGAACTTGAGGGGAATTTTTCACTGGTATTTATTTCTAAAATTACATGTAAAGGTCTTTGTGTGTGCGTGTGTGTGTACAAATTGATTTAGAGAACCTGTAACAAATATAGCATGAATGTTGCACTCTTGGATCCCTATATTTAAGTCACTCCTGTAATCGTAGTAAATCCTATTGAATTGCTTTGTAAAAGTTAAATTAACAAATAATTAGGTGCTGCCAAATCCTTTGGACATAAACCATTGACCAAGCCTGGGATAAGAATTGACTCAGCCACTTCTAAGTTCTGTCAGGAGTTTAGAAACCAAGGGGCTTCTCTCTGAACCCCATGACCCAACAGGAGGGTCTCCATTACCGTCTTGAATCCTTACCCTTTTCCATTTCTAGTCTCGGTGTAAATTATTCTAAATTGATTCTAATCCACTTTTCCTTTGCATGTTTCATCCATGTCGTAAGAGTGAACCACACCATCGAACTTTGTTATGCTTTTTCAAATTTATATTAACTCTTCCTCTGTAATACCTTTGATGATGATCCTTTAAGTGACCTAAACTACTCAGTCATGATAGCAGTGAGATCGTATTACTCCTTATGTGTAAAGACAAAAAATCTAAAATAAACAAGACACCAAAGAACAAGAAAGGAAACAGCAGCGTGAGAAAATTACCCGTTCAAGGACAGTGCAGCACATCAGCAGAAGACCCTAAACTAGGATTTAGGAGACACATGTTTAATATTCCTTGTCGAAAAAGTAACTCATTCCTGCAAGTCAAATTCTGAAATTTAGACAGCAAACAAACAAATTTAGACAAAACAAAACAAATGCTATGGGAATAAGGACCAAAAGGATTCAGATATTAATAGTCCTCCTGTTGGTAGAGTACTTAGCTGATCAGGTTGCTCCTGCCCCCAATATGTGAGGATTTATTTAGTGATTCTTCACCTTTAATTTTAGAAGAGTTAGAGGATTTTTGGATCAATGGTAGGTAGCCTTAACCTGTCATGGTTTTTTGTTTGTTTTATGAGGACACAAGAAAACACGGTCAGAGGGATGTTTATTATGGGTATGAATCACTACCATATGGACTAATTTAAAAAGTGATTTCCATTTGACAAAGAAGTATCAGATTTTTCCCTTTCATTGCAGTTCTCTTTATATTTGTGAAATATTTTCAATTGGATGTGGCTAAACATAATGATACACAATCTTTAGGGTAAAACTTAGACAATATCTCATGCATAACTAAAGAAAACGGAATTATTTTTCTTTTCTTTGAGAAAATCTGTAGACATTTTTTTCTGTCTCTGTCACCTGAAGCCATAATGAATTCATTCGGTATATTTAGGTGGCGTTTTTCTGCTGTTAGTTACTTGAAACAATAGGGTGTCCAAATGCCTCCCTCAGGTCACTGTGCATGGATGTAGTTTGAAAGGTTCATACGCCGCATACAATAGAATACTGAAGCACTTTCGTGGCTGAGGTAAGCTGTTTACCATGGCAGCTCAGAGGATTCCTGTGGGTTCCTGACCCCTTGCTGAAGATTAACCTCAAATGTTTCTATGTGCTTTACATCTATATTCTATTCATTTCCATTACCCCATTTAAGTCAGGGAAATTACTTGTAGGATTGAGACAGTGATAAAGGTGGAACTTGTACAAAAGAAACATGCAGTTTGGTGTAGGATCCTGGTTCTATGAAGAATTTAGCTTTGGTTTCAAGGGAAATGGTATCAATCTTTTCTGGTTGTTATTTTAAGATGGTTCTATAGATAGAGTTTATTGTATTTATTTCCTGAAAAGGAAATAATGGAGAAACAAAGCTAATATGTCACAGACAAACATTTAAGGGTCAGGTTAAAAGAAATAAAAATAATAATGATGGCAAACTATCTACACTATTTTAACATACACTTTTTTTGCCATATACTTTTAAAACCAGTATGGGATAAACAATATTTAAGAATAACAAGGTCTGAATTTTTCAATTGCTTTACAAAGTAATGTTTCTTAGCTTTTGTTTTTCTTCAAACAACTAGAAAGAACATCTTTGGTTTTGTCCTTTTGGAGGAGGAATTCAATGTGTTTGTGGTCATATTCTAGGGTCATTCACTAGCAATAAATAATGTGTTGCTGGGTCTTTGACAGCAGTAAATGAAAAAGTCTAGATGTCTGTCATAGCCTCTACAGAAAACTGATGGACCAGCAGATATCATAAGCTTAAATGAATGCATATAAAGATAAAATTTTATGTCTGATATGAAAGAGTACTGTTGAGAGCAAATTTCAGAAAGGTCCAAGCCATCAGATCCAGAAAGAGAGAAAATGGAGGTAGTCTGTGTAAAATTCTCAAACTTGAGAGATTTTTTTTTTCATCCAAATTGCCAGTATGCAGGCAATCCACCTCAGGATGTCTTTCTTGGTGGCAGGAATGAGACCTGCTTCCTGCCAACCTGCAGTGGGGAAGTTTTAGGGGAAGAAATTTCTGCTTTCATACAAATATCCTCATGGATAGAAAACAGATCAAGGAAACATTATGCAGTTTTACTTCAATGATACTTCATGGTCCCACAACAACCTATCTGAGCTGGCACAATGAGTCCTACATATGGGCTGAAGGTTAAGCATCATCATAACTCAGCCTGAGACAAGTAACTGGTCTAGGTGAAAATCCACCACACTTTGACATACTGTCCTTTGGTTTCTAGAGTTATTCTGAAGGGAGATCCACTCACCAGCCCATTTAATCTTGAAGCCACACCAACATTAAAGCTGATGCTAAGAAAGTGACAAAATGAAGAGCAAATGGAAGAACCAATGTCTGTAGCAGAAGCATGGTGTTACATCAGTTTAACCTGACTGCGAAACTGCATGCATTTTACTTCCGTGGATAAAATGCATGTTTTAATCTTTTAATCTATCTTCCTTATTGCTACAAAATGTCTACAAACCTATCTCATGAATGTCTCTCTCTCTCTAATGCAGTAGGCGAGGAGGAAGGTGCTTTCTGTAGTGGTCCTTTCTCAGTGGAACCTGAAGGTAAGGTTAAAGAAAATGTTGAGTCTGTCCATCATGCTTTTACCACAGTGATTTATTTTTCTTAGCATTTTAGTCCTGTATGTTCAAAACCTAAATGTGGTGGCGTTTCTTTCTTTCATAGTTGTTATAGGTGCTCAAGGACTCACAAGGAGTAGGTCTTTATCCTAATCAGTTTTTTTCAGTAAAATACAGTAGTATTGGCTTAAGATGCATTTTATATATAGAAATCTTCCTATTAAATAGCCAACAGTAAATGGATGGAATTGACATTTTGTCACCATTCTTATTTGTGTAGCACAAATAGCCTTTTCTTTTGTTGCTGTATGAAAATTTTGGAATGTTTTTTTCTTTTTGTATATTGTATGTGACAAGTTTAGTATATTTATAGGGAAGTGCTGTTTTGTAACACCAGGTGCAATTTTCTAATGCTAGGATTACTGAAAGGGACAGAAAAGTAATAGGCGTTTCTTTTCTGTTTCTCTACTTGTGTTTCACACTTGACAGCACTCCATGCATAGTTCATTCAGCTTTTCCCCTGGGTAGCAAATCAATAAGCCACTTTCCTTTGCTGTTTGAGTCTTTTGCTCAACAACAGAGGAAAAGAAAAATATTTCAAAGCGTATAAGCTCACAAATATTAACAGGAAGAGTCAGAGGCAGATGGACTATCAAAAATTACAACTGTGTAGAAGACACACACTAGGCATGGTGCAGAGTATGGGACAGGAGCAATGATGTACCTACCCATTACCTTTCTACTATAGGTATATTTTGTGGTTTAGCATATTATGGAAAGATGAATCCAAATCCCATGTTTGTTAATAAAACTGGTTGAATATTTGCTGGTTTTTAATATGGAGTCCTACCTGTTCTCTTCACTTTCTCTCATACCTTCATTTTGGCAATACCACTGTATTTGTCACATTGCACACTTTGCCAATGCAATTGCAGGAAATGTATACAATCATAAAGGAGGAACTACCTTCACGTTCTTTATTCTACAGTGGCAATTAAGATCTAGTGTGACAAATTTATTATATAGTTTTCATTCTTGGATGCCACTGCATCAAAAATAAGTTGATTAGGGTAATAAACATATTAACTTCCTACTGTCCAAAAAAAGGCTTCAGAACTAATCAATTTTACCTGTTTGTCCTAAAACAATCAATCATCTATAAACCTGTTTTTCTGACGTTTTCTTACAAGCCGTGTTTGATATGGGTCCACTATCAAAGCAGGCAATCTGTTCTAATACTTCACTCTTCTTGCAGTCAGGAATTTTTCTACTCAGAAAAGTGAATACTGTTTGTGGGACTTCCTGCACCAACACTGATCTTCACTCTCAGTCTTTGCGTGTGGCGCACAGGCAGCTTCGCACTGTTGCTGCAAAGTGCTCACGGCTCTCACTCCGGAAGGAGAGTAAAGAGAAGGGATGCAGTGATCCCTGGATGATCACCGGGCCTATTGCAACCTGTTCTGAAACAAGCAATTTCATATGGTGTCCCCTGTCCTCACCTCTCATAAAACACTGTCTTCTGTAATAAAGTGAATTCCTGAGCGTCACTATTTTAATTTTTCCCTTCTAGCGGGAAAAAGGGCCCTGTTTCCACGGAGGCTTCCCAGCCGTGCCGGCGACGGGGGCGGGGGGGCGGTTCTGTGCTCCCCTCCGCCGGCTCCGGCCGCTGCCTGCGGCGGGGATCGCCCTCCCCGCACCCCACGCCCCCGGTTATTGATGGTGGCGGCCGCCGCCCGCCCCGCGCCTCCCGCCGCGCCCGCCCGCTCCCCCTCTCTCCCCGGCACTGCCGCAGAGGCTCCACCGCAACGCGAAGCCCACACAGCCGCTCCGGTCCGCCCCTCCTCTGTTCTGTCACGCTCGGCGGCTCCTCCGGGAGGCTCCTCGCTCCCTCCCGCAGCTTCACGCCGCGAGCAGGAGGCAGCGGCAGCGGGAGCAGAGGGAGCTGCCGCGGCTCTCCGCCGCCTGCCCCCCGGTAAGTGATGCTCCGGGCGCTCGGGCTGCCGCGACTGCTCGGGAGCAACTTTTCATTTTCCTTTTTTTTTTTTTTTTTAAAAAAAAAAATGCATGCTTGACTTCAACTTCTTCACGGGACTTACAGAGGTGTTACTTGCCGGGGAAGGGGCAGAGCTCTTTTCGGGGCAGGTCGGGTGCTAGACGGAAGCGCGGGGTTCCCTCTCATCTCCGGGGTGAGCGTGAGCAGTCTGTGCTCGGCTGCTGCTCACTCCAGCTCTATCCAGATCTCGGTCTTTGCACAGAGAGAGCAGGTTACACAGATCCGAGGGGGTGTGAGCGTCTAATCTTCACTTTAGAATCTTGCTTATTAAAGCTGAAACTTTTGCACGCTAAGGGAGCAAAAAGCAGGGGTGTCGAGGTTCGGAGACTCCAGATGTTTGACGAAAACAAGTTTGCAGATGTCCTAGCAGTAAGGATGGCAAGGAAAACCAAAGGTGCAGAAAGGTAGTCAATTTCAGTTCCTCAGGGAACCGACACTTTCTAAGATCTGTTAAGGAGGGAACAGGCAGCGTTTCAGACCTTGCAACAAAAAAGAAAGGGTGGAGGGGGTGGGGAATAAAACAAAGAAAATAACCAATTTAAGTGGTTTTGAAAACACTGTTGCTTTTCTCACTATAGGTTTCCTTCAAGGATTGTCACTCACATTGACTGTGTTGAGAGAATAGTTTGGCATTCCTGACCCATCAGGGACAGGGAGGTATTTCCTTCTCTGCAGCTTCAGGAAAGGAGTTCTCCAAAACACACTAAGTCCTGCTTTATAAGGGGCCTTGGGAATTTAGGTCCCGAGACGATTCTGACATATGTGGAGAGGAGACAACAGAGATGTCACAGTGATGAAAAGTATAGTCCAAGTCCTAGGGTTAGGAAGAGCCGTTGGATGGTGAGGCTTTTTGAGGCAATACCCATCTAATTTAAAGAGGATTTCAGGGTAGAAGAGACTGAGAAATTCAAAGAGGCATAGGAGCTGGTCTGGCAGTCCTGAGTGGAGGCAGGACACCCCAGGGACTGGAGGGCTGGGTGACATGTGGGTAATTGAACGTGTAGGTCACTGATTAGACTTAGGAGCCTAATCCTGCAAAGCACTGTGGGTGCAGTGTGAGTAGGGGGCGAGGGTGGGAGCTGAGTCATCCTGGCTGGGGCGGCCACGGCACATCTGTACGGAAAGGAGGAGGCTGAGGAGAGAAGGGAAAGATGAGGAAGAAGCATATAAAGATAGGTGGGGAGGAGGGAGATTGTCTCATCGAAAGATGCTGAGATCACCCAGGCTCCTCTGTGATTGATAGTATCCTGCTCTCCTTTCCGTAAAGGGTTAGGACGCTGCTGAGTGTATCTCTGATGGAGGGGGGGATGGATTGCAGAGGTTAGTACAACACAAGGGAAACCTACTCAGACAAACACATTTGGTACTGCTGGTACTTGGGCTGCATTGCACTGCAGTGCAGGGAGCTAACAGGAACTTCTGCCTTAGGAGAGAGAGGGAGCTGCTGAATTCACCTGTAAAGGTGCCACAAATTATGCCAAAAATTACTGCTTCTCAAGGGAATTGCAGATAGAACTGAAAGTAGAGCTGTAAGGAGATATTGGAAGGATTTCCCTGATGAATTCACAATAAGCCACAAAGGGTTTCAGGAAAAAAAACCCCAACATACAAACCAAATGAAGGTCTCTGATTGGATTAATTGTAAATAGCACACTTTTGTTGGAAGTTTTCCTCCAAGTTCTTTATGTGAAAGAGTCCTGTTTTAGCTGTGCCACATATCCTCCCAAATAGAAGTTTTACAATATTTTTTTTCATGGATTGAAGTCCCAGTGGGAATGAAAACTACAATTTCACCATCTTGTAAAATATTCATAGTTTTCCCTGTAACTAACCATTTGTTCAGTATTTTCCTGGAGAATAAAGTAGCATGGTAAGCCAGACCCCATTCCTTCCCTCTCACCTAGGCATTTTCTGCAATTTCCCTGAATGATAGCTTACTGGTTTAGTGCTTTTTTTTTTTTTAATGTTTCCTTAATGTGGGAGCCAGAAGTATTGCTTTTCCGTATTCCAAAGAAATGCAGAATTTGCTAAAATTTTCACAGTAAGTTCCAAGTGGACTTCTATTTGGAGGAAAGCTTTGTGTAGGCCAAATATAGAGAAAAGACAGTCAGTCAATTAAAATTATTGATTCACGTTGAGCCGCCAAACATCTTGAAATTACACTTGAGGAAAAAGAAAAAAGCAATAATTTATTTAACATCTGTATTTCTAAAGCTGTATTCCTATGGCGTTTCAATAAAAATGACCCTGAATATCAGTGGCACTGACTAGACACCGGGTTTCTCTAATGGCAATTTTATGTTAAATTATGTGTCGTTGCTTTTGGGAAAAATGTATTTGAATTTGACCAAATGAAATCGAACCAAATGTTTTCCAATTATATATTCGAGAAATCTAATTTCTTTTCAATAATAATAAGGCAAAGGTGTTCGTTTTTTTCTCCGTTCCGAGCAACATGCAAGAAAGATGTTTGCAAAAAAGGAGAATAATATGAAGAAATGTTATGTTTACAAAACATGGTGTAACCTCAGGTGACAATGTGAAATCTGTAATTGAATGTAAGCTTGTGTAAGTTACTTACACTAATGATAGATTTCAAATTAGCTTTTTGAAATGTGTGTTCCAATGCACAACTGACAAAGGTTTATCCACAATGGTGCTGATTATTCTGTAAAATCAGTGTGAATTGAATTGTAGGTTGCAGTGTGAATTAGAATGAATCCAGCTATATAATTATAACTATTAGTTGTATTTTCTTTTTCTTTTTCTCTTTTTCTTTTTCTTTTTCTTTTTCTTTTTCTTTTTCTTTTTCTTTTTCTTTTTCTTTTTCTTTTTCTTTNTTTTTCTTTTTCTTTTTCTTTTTCTTTGTTGTTGGATTGTTTGTTTGTCTGTTTAGGGTTCTTTTTCTTGCATGAAAATGGTGTTAATAAAAATATTTCACATTCTCAGTATTATAAAAGTTATTTCAACATCACAGACAGATCACTTGGCCTGTGTATTGCTGTGAATCTTTGCAACCCATATGCACCACAGGATGCATATCAATGCATGTTTAAACAAAAGCTCATCAATTAGATTAAATGTGTTTGCAAACCTGTGATAGGGAACCCACAGCTGCTGCCACTGCTTTCATATGATGTAGTGCATAACATTTTCCTATTAAAACAGAATGGAGTCCTTTGTAACATGACTCGGAGGACTAGATTTGCAGCTTGTCTTCTTTTAAGTGTTTGTAAGCAATATAATGGAAAAAAAATACTGAAAGTGTGCTCAAAGTATTGACATTGTGAAGAAAAAGGTAGTTAAATTTTTCTTTTAACTCAGCAAACTGTTTCAGTTTTAAATTAAATGTTATGTATTCTCTAGTATCTATGTTGTAAAACATGGTGGGCCCTTTTTTTCCATAAAGCAGTGGTTTATAACCTAACACTTTTAATTAATCTTTGATTTTGAATATTGCAACACAGTTCTTCTAGAGGCATTCTAAGCATACAGAGTACATATTCTCGTGTAAATGCATATGTTACAGGTTAGTGATCTATTAGTCAAATTTGTTTTCAAATTACCATTTTTATGTCAGCAAGAGATAAATAAGTGTGCATGAAATATAATCAAATGTACATTTCTTTACTATGATTATTACTGAAGCGTTTGTCCTCTTGTAAAAAAAACCAAAACAAATGGAGTAAAGAAACATCGAGCACATCCCTTCCTTCTCTGTGGTTCCAACTCTCAGTCATTTTCTCAGCCAGAGAGGCTAATAAAAGTTTAAATGTTGCATACACAACAACCGAAATTGCTTAAAGGTGTAATACAGTGTAATTCACCGTAATATTATTAAGATATTGTTAACATCCTTTCATTTTTAAGAATGAATTCTCACCTCTGTTTGCCTGTATTTCTGCTGGCTGACTGCTGACAGTAAAGACTTGCTATGCATTCACAAAACATCAGAGACTTTCATGATTAGGTGGGGACTCCATACAAATATTTCTAATTCAACTAAAGATACACCATATTAAAAATACAAATGACACCTACCACGTAATTTAGCTGCTTCAGCACACAAAGCATATAGCTTTATATTGATCTGGGACTCATAAAAAAAATGGTGCTGCAGCTTCATGTTTCCTTGCCAGCCGCAAGATTTTTTTTTTAAGATAAAGCAGCATCCCTGTAGCTGGCTCTCTCTTTCACTGCAGGTTATTTCTATGGTCATGGCTGCGTGGGTCTAGTTATGTGCTTTGTTCTAGAGTGGAAGTCTGTGTCTCACAAGCACGTCTTGATTTTTGACGGAAAATCCATGTTACAATGAATACAGTTAATAGCAGCATTAAAACATCCTGCAGGATTTTTCCCCTTTAATGATCATATGACGGTTTGTGTAGGAAAAAGCTTCATGAAATGCAGTATGGAAAATAATTATTTAATCACTGTTTTACCATTTAACCATGGTAACAGTGGAATGGAGAGATGACTTTACTCACAGCACCTCACAGGGCCTCCGTGTCTTTAGGTGACACCATTTTCATTCTGTATAGAGCTGGAGGATAAACTTTGCTTTCTGTAAGCATAGCAGTGCTTACCCCAAGAAGGTGTCTTTGCAAAATACATTCTACCACCCCCACTTCCCCTTACCGTAGAGGGTTTTGCTTTTATCCGGCAATCGCAGCTGTTGCTGCAGCCTTACAAAAAGTGGCTCCCTGTACTGTTCCTAAGGCTGAGAAATTAATGGCTTCTTCGACCAGAACTGTCCATGAGCCAGCAGAGTGTCCTTGTGGCCAAGAAGGCCAGTGGTATCCTGGGGGACATTAGCAATAGCACTGCCAGCAGGTGGAGGGGGGTGATCCTGTCCCTCTGCTCAGCCCTAGCGACGTCTTCCCAGGAGTGCTGTGTCCACTTCTGGGCTCCTCAGGGCAACAGAGACATGGAGCTCCTCGAGTGAGTTCAGTGCAGGGTGACAAAGATGATAAGGGTACTGAAGCATCTTGCTTATGAAGAAAGGCTGAGCGAGTTAGGCCTGTCTGGTCTTGAGAAGAGACAAGTGAGAGGGATCTCACTGACATATGCAAGTATTTGAAGGGAGGGTACCAAGACGATGGACCTAGCTATTCTTAGTGGTGCCAAGCCATAGGACAGGAGGTAGCAGACAGAAACTGATGCACAGGAAGTTCCACCTCAACATGAAGAAGAACTTCTTCATTGTGCAGGTGACTGAGCACTGGAACAGATTGCCCAGAGAGGGTGTAGAGTCTCCCTCACTGGAGATATTCCAGAACCATCTGCATGCAATCCTGTGCTATGTGTTATGGGATGGCCCAGCTTAAGCAGGGAGGTTGGACAAGGTGACCCACTGTGGTCCCTCCCAGTCTGACCCATTCCTGTGATTCTGTGATTTCATTCTATGTAAGTATATGTATTCCCGGTATATTAACTACATATGTATATTAATAGAGTTATACATAGCTTTACCTGTATAATTTTTTTTTAAGCTAGACTGATTGGTGTGTTTCATGTTTTCCACTCAGGCTCATTTCATTTTAATATTCACCTGGAATGCAGTAGGTGAAGGTACCAAATGCTACCATTCGACATGTCTTGTTCTCTTCTAGACATCATTTCTTGTGAGCAGAACTCACAGACTCTCTTCATGACTAGCTGGTGGACAGTCTGCCACTAACACTGCATTCGCTTATCCTTTTAACTCTATCTCAGTCTGTGAGCAGTGCCTTGCTTTCAAACTACTCAACTGTTACTTCCTTCATTAAACAAATCAAATTCTGGAAACAGAGAGAGTATCAGATGAAAACGTCCCTAGTAATATAAGACATATAACTAACAAATTTCTTACTGTGCCTGGAAATTTTTTAAGGGTGATCTGTTAGGCAGAAAAAACCAGAAAGGAGTACTAAGGCTCGTGGGAGTCTCTGCTATGCAGATGTAATCTGCTCTTTCCCTTGGTATGCCATCTCATCACTGGCTGCAGTATACTGCAGACATAATGAAGATGTTTAAAATAGCTAGTTTCTGTGGCAGTTTAGTACACCAATATGATGCTCTGAATGAACTACAGGCATACTTGAGATTATCCTACAGTGTGGATCGTGATGCTGATAGATTGTCCTCATTCAAAGCTAATTAATTTAAAACTTGTAAGAAGGTTTCTGCATAACACTACCGCAGTGCAAAAGAATCATTGAATAATGTACATTTGAAGGTATTCCTTGAAATTATTTCATCCAGTTCACTTCTAAAAGCAGGGACAATTTTATAGTTAAATTGGGTTGCTCAGGACCTTTCACAACTAAAGTTTGAATATCTCCAGGGATGGGGACCTCAAGGCTTCTCTGTGCAACCATTCCCATGCTTCACTGGGCTCATTATGAAGAATTTCTTCCTTATAGTTATGTATCGGTAAGAGGGGCAAAATTGGACATACTAATCTAACCGTATCTTGACAAACAGAGGGGAATGTTGCCGCAGGTAGAACTCTTGCTAATGCATTCCAGGATGTGGTTATCCTTCATTACCACAGGGTACACTGTGCTGCATAGCAGTGTAAGTCAAAATGGGGTCCCTTTGCTCAAAGACAGATGTTGGTACAGAGGACCTGATTTTTCTTGGAGAAAACATCTCTCATTATCTCTTAGAAAGATCTTACTGTGTGTGATTTTTCAAGTGTGGTATTCCATGAAAAATACTTTGAGACATGGCTAGCTAAAACCAGCATGGAGATAAGTGTCCCATTGAGCTATCAAGTATTATGTAATGGCTCAAGTGCCAGTTGACAAAGATGTTCTCCACAGGTGGCTTCTCCTCAGCTATGAGAGCAGGGATACCTATTGCATGTCCATATAAGGACTAGTTTAAATCCCAGTAAATCTCACTGTAATTCAAATGAGGTTAATGCAATTGCACTCAACGGGAATTTGGCTTAGAATGTGTCGATATAGATGTCTGTTGGAGAGACAGGGCTACGGGAGTAATTGATCTTTTTTTCTTTCTTATTATTTTCCATCTGATTTTAAATAGTCCTAGCTACATTGATCAATAAATAAGCATTTGACTAGAAAATTTGTAACCTAAGATTCCAAGTATTCAGTGATATCTAAAACTTGTATTTAGATAGAACCTATATGGCCAGCCTTGGCAGATATTGTCACGTTTATGAGAATAGAAAATTTTGTGTGAGTGTGTTTTTCAGTACCATAAATAAAAGAAATCACATCCATTTTGTGGGTGTATAACTACCTTATAAAAGCTTGTAAAGGTTATAAAGGCATAACTTCGCCTTTAAAGAGAAAAAATGTATTTTCTGTATGTACCTTTTAATCCTTTTATAGACACTATGCTTGCCTGCTGAGGAGATGAACCCTATGAGCAACAGCAAGTATACACTTACAAGTTCATTCTTTGCTGTTCTAAATTAACAAATGGATTCCTAAGTGTAACATATTTCATAGGGTTTCCAAGTTGGGTAGGCCAAGACTGTTGCAGAAAAAATCCAGCCCACATGTTGAGAAAACTGAAAAGCCTTTTATGTTAGTCTTTGATAATATCTTTGGTCCATTCAGCTGGAATACTAACCCCTTCCCTTCCCTTCCCTT
>VWPU01008876.1:0-37652 GCA_013398955.1 Callaeas wilsoni
CTTACCTACCCTGGCATTCCCACTGCTGTTCCATTCTGTGGAATGTTCAGGTCATACCGATCCTGCTGACACCTGCTCAGGTGGGACTCTGGTCTGGTTTGTGATGGAGGCTTTTTTGTGTGCATGTGTTCAGATTTGATTTTTTTTTAATAGTTTTTAAAAAGTTTTTTCAGAAAATGGGGAAACGTCACATTGGTAACAGCATAGAAAAGGTGTTTGAAATCAGTCCATAAATACCTGTAAATATGTTTCTTTTTAAAGTTCTGAGAATTTTAAGAAGAGGAAGTGTTTCTAAATGTGCAGAGAGCATGATCTTGAATTCTATCCAGTGAACTGTGCTGGGATAATAAATGTTGGATTTTGCTCTCAGGCACAGAGAAAGGAGGTGGGGAAAGCATAGCAGTTCCACCCTCTGACTGGTCCCACCTTGGACTAAATAACCATTTCTCCAGGGTTTTTCAAATCAAAACTGTATTTTCTTTGCTTGTTTCAGAACCTAATTTCAGAGTTATCTGATAAGGGAGCACTTTGCTTATCTCCTAGCAAACTTATAATATTCCTTTTGAAATTCCAAATCAGATGTGAAAAATCCAAATGCTAAAAACCTTCAAGCAGCAAAACATTCTGAAATCACCAAATTTGTTCAATCAGAAAATCTGTTTTGACATCATAAAATATTTCATTTAACATGTTGTTTGCCATATTTAATTTCTATTGTTTTCCCAGTGAAAGAGTATAATTTATCATTGGAATAGCTGTTTGAAAGGAGAACTAGGCATAAAAGTTTGTAAAGGGAATTAATAAAGCTGTACTCGGAGGTCTGAGCAGTGGGAATACATCTAGGCACCTGCTCTGCCTTTCTCGTACGTTTTTTATTTTTTATATTTGCTGTTAGCATGAATTTGCTGAAAAAGGTATTAATCAATGAGCAGCAGAACCAACTCAAATGCCTCTGGGTGTCTTATAGGCAGATTCCAAATTCTGGAGTAACCTTCAGAAGCAAAGCTGCAGCCTGGGTAGGAATCCTTGGAATATTTGTCGGTGGGGAAGAAGGGTAGTAAGGAGCTGGGTGGAATGTGTGCAGCTCTGTGGCAGGGGGAGGTACACTGAATTTGGTGGGAAGACTGTCTGCCTCTGACACCTATAGCTTTGAGAATGTGATTTCTCATTTGGCTTTTGGTTAAGTTTAATGTTAAGGGATGATGAACAGATTATTCCAGCTGTGTGTTCTCTTTTACTCTGCTGGGCCTCCAGTGAATTCCATGGAGTGATTTTGGACAATATAAATTTAGACAACTGTAAATTTACTTAAGGAAAAGACTTAAGCAGCAATACAGAAGTAAATTCAAGTGAATTTACTTGAGCAGGTTGGGAAGTGGCTCCACATCCCTGGAAGCTTTCATATGACAGCAGCACAGACCCTTTCTGTCATGCCACATATTGCTTCGCTCTGAAGTGGTTTCATTTGGCTGAGAAGGGCTCCTCATGAAATAAAAATAGAATTTAAAATGTAAAAGAAATTCTGGCTGCAAGATCACTCTGTTAAAGTATGTGCTTTAAAGAGTAACAGCCAAGTTATTTATCTAAGTTTGCAATTGAATAATACATTTAAACTGAGAGCATAAAATCTGGCTTAGAAACCTGTTTTATCCATTAAAATACTGCAGTAATGGGAGAAACATTTGAAGTGGATACCATCTCATTTTTGTAGCTATTTGTTTGTTCCACATAATGTTCTCAGTTTAGCAGAGGAAAGTGAAATAAGAAAAAGTAAAAAATACCAAGTCCAAACAAATAGTTTTTCTTTGTTAAAGTTTGAATCTGACTTTTTAATTCCTCTTCTTCTAATGCGTGTAGGAAAAATGCCAATCACTGAGCAAGAGAAAACAAAAGGAAGTTGGAATAAACCAAATCTATTTTAGGAAATAGTTACAAGGAGAATGTCTGTGAACTGAATATCACCTCTTGAAACAGAACTTCACAGAGCATTAATCACTCCATAGCTTAACTGCCAGTGAGTTAAATCTCCTCTTAGGCAGGGCTTTCTCTGAAATTGTCTGCATTTCTCACATAGCTCTCAGGAGCTGCTGAGGTGAGTACATTTCTCTCATTTTGAAACTCAAGGTATTCCCAACTGGGACTAAAGTCTAATCAGTTAGTGAAGAATACAGGGAATATCTATAAATGATAGGAATGCTTCCTTTCATAGGGAGCACCGTGGGGCAGAGGTGGTGCCCAGCCTGGGGAGCCTGCAGGCCAAACTGGGGCTGTGGAGCTGAGAAGTCCCCTCAGAATTAGTAAATAAGCTGTTAATTCAGGGTACAAGGAGCAGGGAGACCAGACTGGACTCTCCTCTGCCAGAGAGGAGCAGGACAAGGACACCAGGAATGACAGCCTTGGTGTCCCGGCACTGCTGGGCTCCGTGGGACCAGCTCTGCGGGCTGACCTTCCCTCCACCTGCAGAGCAGGCACGCTTCCTGCTCCAGCTTCCCCGCCTGGAAAAGGGCTTCCTGACCAAAAATCAAACTGCTCGTGGTTCAGGATGAATAACTCATCCCAAATTCCTCACAGGATTAAAATATTCTTTGTTTAAATTCTTCTTATGAGGAAGAGACTCAGGGTGGATAGGATAGGGATGTGTTTTATTACTTAGTGTTTTGATCACCACTCTTCTGGCAAGACTTTGTTTTGTTGCAAAATCCCCCAAACCAGTTTTCTGGTTACTCTTTCTTTTATCTTATGAAAATATTGCCAGCTTTAGAAAGATTGTTTTGCAAGAAGTCTTCCTTGAGGAAATTGACTTTTTTAACACAAGAATATAAAGTGATTCAGTGTTTTATTCTTTCTGCCATTCTGAGAAATGCTTATCCACTCTTCCTATCCAGTGTCCACTTTTGGTAAGACAATGATGTAGCTGGGGATGACAAGCAATTCTCATTTTCCTTCTCTGAAGATATGAGATAGCTTTTCCTGTGATATTTGGTCACCATCGAGGGCCCTTTCGCTTGAGAATTTCTGCATATTGAAGAACTCCACTGGTGGATCTGTTTAGTGACTGTCCCTTCCTTCCCACTGCTGAGGGTGCAAGGTGGGGATGAGACAGAACCAGCAGCACCTTGTGACACTGTGGGCTCAGATCTGTTGTCACACTGCTCAGCTGCTTTAATTGTGGGCTTTAATATCTCAAGAAATCTTTTATAAGGTTGGCTCAATATTTGATATACAGCAGCCTCAGCAGTCAGCACACACCTGTGCAGAGAGTGGCAAGAGCTTGCTCTGTGGATGCAATGGTTTTCCTTCCAGGGCTTACCTGAAAAACGGTCAAAGGCTGCCATAGAAAAAAAATCCTGTTCTCTGACGGGGGGTATTGGCTGTAATTGCAGCACAGTCACTGTGAACACTGAATAGATTTCATTTCTCTTCTTCATCAGCAAAGCTTTGCCTGAATTAAATCCTCTAAGAGACAAAAGTTGATACACTAAATTGCTATAGTCAGTTGTTGTTCAGGAACACTTCAGGGCCAGACAGACCTTTTTCTTTGACAGATTAAAAAGTGGTGATGCTCTGCTTTTCACCAACTTGGATGAACTACCGTGCCCAGCAAAAAAAGATAACAGAAGCCCACTAGCACCTTCAGGGTGTGGGGGAGAATGTGAAGACTGATGGTAGTTTGTAGCTGGAGACAGCTTCATCTTGACCTGTGCAGATGTTTCGTAGTGAGGCAACAGTACATTTTGTAAAATGATTATCTGAAAAAAAATCTGTTTCTAGCAAGATGTTTTTCATAGCAGGAGCAGCTAGAGAAGAACTAACATTTCACTTCTGTGATCCAAGAAATTACAGCACAGGGTAGAAATTTAGAAGAGATGAATGTCAAGGCTGAAATGCAACACAGCGTGCTCTGGAAAAACTCAGAAGAGGCAACAGAGGAAGAGATTGTGTCAAACGGCTCCAATACTTTGTAAAACCCACGTGGCTACACAGCGTAGACTATGTAGCATCAACCTTGCTTTTTACCTGTGCTGAAGGTGCATTTTGGCACTCCTGGGGACACAGTAGCTATGAACTCCGGTGTTTCAGGCAGGGAGACAGGAAAAACCTGGCGTGTTTGGTGCGGAGGGGGCACGGAACTGCCTTGGAGCACCAGGAGATGGGATGAGAGCGCAGCAGCCACAGCCTGGAGCTGCTCACTCTTGGCTGGCACTACAGACAAACCTGCCTTACTTCTGGAAGAAAACTTCTTGTACACTAGTTTCAACCACTTCGAGTTTTCTCCAGGGCTTTATTTTCTCCAGGGCTTTATTTTCTCTTTCCTCTTTGCAGAAGGGGAACATGTGCAGCTGCAGCTTTGGAGAGTTAGAAGCTCCTGGCTGTTGCACCCTCTGTGAGAGGCCTCACGTGAAGATGAGATGCAAACCGGGAATTCTTCATGCAGATGGTTTTCCCTCAAATACAATTTGAGGCAGTGCCACTTTAAAAATTGTTTGATTCTGGGAAAAAGGGCATGTTTTACTAAGATACTGCCAAGTCAGGACTAATTTAGCATTGTTCCATCTTAGTCCTTTGCTCCACTTGGTTCGTTTTAGCAAACGCAGTGCTTGGGGAATTGTCTGCCTGACTGTGAGCTGTTAATCTTTCCTGCCATATTCTTGCTCTGAATCATTAAACAGCTGCTTCTCTCCTCATTTTTGAGGAGCTGCCTCTGCTCCACTTGGTGCAGGGAATGCTTCCCACAGAGCCGCACTGTGAGCGTTCCCCCGCTCCTCTCTGGAGCCGCTCAGCGAGGTTTATCAGCTCTGCTCCATCCCACCTCCCGTTCTGTTCCATGGCTGTCCTGAGCCTGCAGAGCCGGGGCGCCGTGGCAGCAGCAGCATCCCTGCAGGCTTTCCCCGACGTGGTGCAGTGCGGGCACAGAGCGACCTTCTCTAAACCCTGCCTCACTCACAGGAAAGTGGCCCGAATTCCTCTCTTTCTCACCGAGCTTTGATGAGGCAGCGGGACTTTTGCCTTTAGAACACACCCGCACCTCATCCTTTTCTCTGTCTTTTTCCTGGGCATGCAATATCCCGAGGTTTGTTTAACATCATTACCGATAAGAAAATGAAATAAGGGAAGAACCGATTCCCATTTGTACACAAATATTAATGCTACCATGAGAGAGACAAATCAATATGGAGCCAATTAATTTTTATGGCAAGTTAAGTGTTGGCTAATTTATATATTGATTGAGGAAAAACAATGAATCTGGCCCATATCTGCAGAACAAAGGTAGAATTTTTCACTGGATGGACTTTGACAGAAAGAACTTGACTAAAATACAATTAAAACTGTGATTCTTGCAGAATCTACCACAATTAAGTAAAAAGAAATAATAATAAAGCTCATGATTTAAAAATCAATGCAAAGTTTGGCACTTTGTTACACAAGTTAAATCCTTGCTATAAAGAATACAGGTAATCCATGGAGTTCACATGAGAAATGAACATAGTTGCAGCTAATGTTCTTGCTCCTGGGCAATTTTAAAACCCCAGCAGTCATGGTGATGAAATACAGCACCTCTTAGCAATGCAGCAATCGTTTTCTATTGTTAATGTCATTAACAGAGACATCTCAGAACTTACTTTCTCATGGGAATCCATTCTAACAGCCTAGAAAGGTGAACTAACAGAAAACATAGATTTTTGTTAAGCATATTGAAGACGGCCTGTTCTAAGAACCAGGATTGCTTTGTGTTAAGCTGTAATTCATGGAAGGTTTTATTTCCATGTCAGAACAGCCTTAAATCTTTGGAGACACAATACTTTGCCTGTGTTATCACTCATTCATCATGAAACAAGTCCTCAGTGTTTCTTTGTAAGAGAAATAGCAGGGTATGGGTAGTAATAGGAAATGTATTAATTTGTCTGTATTTCTGTGTCATAGAACATTAAAGGTTTTCAACATGGAAATCCCCCATGTTGGCTTTTGGTTAAGAGGGGCTGGACCAGGAATGTTTGAAAGTTGTCTATTGGCATGTCAGGCATAGTAGGCATGAGTGATGAACATGAGGGAGTTCAGTTTGGTTTTGTGGAACTCAGAAAGTTTAGTTTATCACAGTGAGGGTTGAAAAGTTGTCTTCAGCCTTGCTGTTCTGGTGATAAAGGAATAGTGGGCAGTTTCCAAATGGAATGAATTTATAGTTAGGAAGAGGAAGATTTGAGAACTCTACAAGTCCCCTTAATGTAAATTGATTTCCTCTCCCTCCTACATTAAATATTCACAATTTCTGCAGGAAAATGCTGTGAGTATTGCCTCGGACCACTGAGTGGGGAAACTAGAACATGATCTGCATTAAGAGTGGAATACTCACAACCCTAATAGAAAAGGGGGAATTTTGAGCGGGAAATACCAGTTTTACAGTCTAATAGAGGCAAAGATTGTTGCTCTGCTGGTGGCATTAGCGGCATTAGCACAGAAATAATCGCACAGATTTTTTAAAATGTATTGGACCTTTTTTGTTGTGCTCCTGAGCTGTTGCGTTTAAGCAGCAGACAAAGGACCTGCTCAGCAGGGTGGGTGGGTGTCCTTTGCTTTCCCCGGGGACGTTTGTCCAAGGCAAACCCAAAGGCAGCTCTGGCCGAGCCGCAGGAAGGGCTCCCAGCAGGACAGTGCTGCCATCCAGCTCGCCAGCAGAAATACAGCCTTTGGCTTACGAGGAGCGTTCGTTTCAGCTCAGAAATGGCAGAGGAGTCATGCTTCAGAGGAGCCAGTAAAGAGAAGAGGATGGTAAATTTTGGGGTTTTGTTCCCCTCCCCACCGCCCGTTCCCCCAGGCACTTGAACTCCACTCCCCCTGGTAGATAATGGCATCAACAGCCAGCAACAGAGACTTGGAGTTGTTGTTCTAGCAGGAAACGTGCAGCTGCTGAGGAGGGATTTTCCCTTTTTTAAAAAAAATAGGAGAGTAGAGTCCTTCCCAACGGAAGAGGCAGCACAGGCTGGCTCCGCAGCAGGATTCCTACCGGGACAGGGTCGGCCAAGAGGAGCTGCCTTCCAGGGAGTCCCGAGCCAGCTCCGCAGAGCTCCTCCTCCGCACAGGCTCTCCAGAAATTTCAGTCATCTCGAGCTGTTCCAGCTTGCGTTTGATGAGTCCCACGTGCTCTGAAAGGGGCCGGTGCGCTCGGGGTGCCCTCGGGATGCATTCAGGATGCGCTCGGGGTGCCCTCGGGATGCGTTCAGGATGCGCTCGGTGTGCTCTCGGGGTGCTCTCGGAGCGCGCTCAGGGTGCCCTCGGGATGCCCTCGGGGCTCTCTCGGGGTGCAGGCAGGGCTGATATCTTCACATGCTCAGTGTGACCAGCAGAGCGAGGGATGGAGCGCCTGCTCCTGCAGGAATTCCTCTGGGATGTGAATCCAGGGCAGTGCCAGGGCTTTGCTGAAGCTGGGCATTGGGTAGTGCTAAACAAGGAGAGATATGAGATGTGAAAATCCTAAATAGACCAATCCCACGGACGACTAAAATTAAATAGAAATAAACTTCATTAATTTGCCATTAAAAAAAAAAAGTTGGATAAATTTAAAATTCTAATTCAGACTGTTAACCTGTTCTTAAAAAAAAAAATTCCTTGCATTTCCTTTTAATTTCTTTATTTTCCCAGGTTTTTAATTTTCTAAATATTTTTTCTTAGAAAAATTATTTTTCTCAGATAATTGGATTTTGATGTTTTGCTTTTATTTATTCTCATGCATATGTCTAATGCAAGGGACTACAGAATATACTTTATATAAAGATAAGTTTGGAAATCCTTATGAAGATTAGTGTAGAAATTAATGTCTCAGAGGCACAGGTACTTTCAGTTCAAAATCTGCTGGTTGATTTCAGGGAAACCAGAAATAGATACATATTTTTAATATTGATTAAAACAAACTCTCATGTTTAGTGAGAGCGAACCTAATCTGGTTAACCAGTAAATAGAGGGTTTTTTGCTTGTTATATCTGTATTTATCTTAGTCATCTTAAAATCTGCTATTTATTTATTTATATGTATGCCTAATGTTAAAGTTAAGCACTAGTTTGCTGTAATATAGGCAAGAGCTGGAGTGCAGTGCCAGATAATTTGGGGCTAACTAAGCCTGAGTGCTTTGGTAGAAGGAAGATAAAATGATCCATCCTAAAATTAAACCACTCACATTAATTTTACTTATGGTGCACTGTGGGAAGGACTTTGGGGTTAGGCTGCTGCCGCTGTCCTGGGTCAGATCACGTAAGGATTTAGGGTGGAATTAATCCCTAGATGCTGGTGAGAAACGTTCAGTCACCAGCTTTCAGTCCGAAGTGAGTCTCAGCTCCCTTGTTTTGCATTCACGCTAGCCAAAGAGCTGTGGAATAAATTAACCCTGCGTAGCGTGGCTCGGTCTTTGCTCAGAGTCGTAACTGGTGACAGCACCAAAGGTTTGGAGGTTTGCTGTGAGCTCCCCGGGACCCTCGCTGTGCAGCAGAGGGAGGGGGAGGTTGTGAAAGCACCCGAAGTCTCCTTGCCTCGGGAGGCTGCTTGCTGTGCCTTAGGGCTTGGCACGAAGGCTCCGAGGTCTCGCCTCCTCGCAGGGCTCCCGCACAGCAGCCGCTCCTTCCTTCCCTGGCGCGGCTAGCAGGCAGGGAATGTACCAACCGATTGCTCAGGGAGATGCCTAATTAATGAAGCTGCAAGGAAAAAAAAATCCTGTGGCACTTTGGATTGGCTCACGTTAAACTGTGCGTGAGTTCTGCTGCTCTTTGTCAGCAATTTTTACAGTAGGCTTTTTATTTGCCTAAGGATGTTTTAAATAATTTCAATAGCAAGAACTGCAGGAGCCAGTGCTGTCTGTATTCTTCATTCCTTGTTTCTGTCTGCTATGACAATTGACATCAAATGGAGCTTGAATAGCCAGCAGAAGTTTGGACAAAGCACCAGATACAACAGGGAATTTAGTTTTCTGAATGATTTTGTAATTATTCAACTACATTGATGAAATCTTACTGATTTCCATTTGTTATTAGGGATGGCAATTCTACCCTCAAAAAGTTGTGGAATTTCAGATTTGAGAGAAAGCTTTTTTGTTTTTCTTTGTGTTTTTTTCCACCTCAACCTAAAAATAAGTTTCCTTTATTTGTGCATATGGCAGACATATGATAATTCTTTTAGGAGTATTACTTAAAGGCCCTCAGAACTGGATTGATTTTTCTTTATCAAGAAAGTCAGCTTTGCAATGTAATGCTATTAATTTGCATTCCAACTAATTAAAAAGCTAGAACAGTATTGAATTATTCTTCTAATCTCTGAATTCTCAGTTCCACCTTCTATGTAATGGTTGTTTTGTGATTCATACAAAACTTTTCCCCTAGATTTATTTCAGTGTTAAGGTCCTGATTTCCTTTTATTTTGATACATGAGACTCTGTATTGACATGATCTATTTCCTAGTCAAATGCTTTTGTTTGTTCTTGCTGCAGCTGGGGAGAAAATGTCCTTATAGAAATGGGCTCAGCCTTCAGTTGGGCCCAGGTTCTCATATACAGAGTCAGCCAGCAGAGCTCACGGGGGTGAATGAAATGGTGGCAGTTTGGAGTAACAGGACATTCCCAGGTTATTGAGCAGCCATTGCGCTTCCAAAGTGGCCAAAACCTTCCAAAATCTGACTGCTGCAAACCTGGTGAACACTGCAGTGGAAATGCACCTCAGAGCATTGTTTCAGAGGGGCACATCAAAGCTTTGAAGCTTTAGCTGTTAAAGTGAAGTTCTTTGATGGATGGTAGAGCACACTTTAGGGAGCAGGTTGAAATGTTCCCTTTCTTGGTCCTGCGACTGCAGTGTTGAGTCCTCCTAAACTGTCACCAAGGAGCTGTGACAGCTCCACGTGTTTCTCCTTGGCACAGCACTTGGGCTTTATGTAAATTCCTTTGAGGAGCAGAAATATTTACACTGAAAATCTGCCAAGAGTTAGACAAAGTGTTAGTGGGGGTAAAGGAGGCGTGGGTGAAGGAGGAAAACCATCCAGGGAATAATCTAATGTGGCACAAGAAAATCCACACAAAGCCCGTTCCTGCTTCAGCCAAGCTCTGCTTTGCTCTGGGGAACAGCTGCCGGTGTGACAGAGGGCAGAGCTCAGCATCCTCTGGGGACCGAGCTCCTGCAAAGTGACGGGGCTGGCAGCCTTCCCTTCAGAGCCTGGCACGGGGCGAGGCCGGGGTAGCCTCGGCCCTCGGGGCTCAGAGCTCTGCCGGGAGCTTGGTTGAGGTGCTCGAGGCCCAGACGCGGCCGCGTTCCCGGGCCGGGCAGGGTGCACCTGGGCAGGTGGAGCGGCTCCGTGCTCGGAGCCCTGGCAGCCCGCGCGGCTCCGGTCTGGGTCCGGCCGGGACCGTCCTGCCCGCCGGCTGTCACCGACAGGGAATGCCTGCCTTACTTTCTGCCTTGTTCTCTCCTGGACCTTCTCTTTAGGGCTAAAACGCACGGGAATGGAAAAGCAGCGTGGGAGTGGCCACCTGGGGGTTGTGAAACGGGAAATGTGTGCAAATGGTTCAGTAGCAAAGTCCCACAAAATCCTCTGAAGGCAGCGTGGAGGGAACAAGCTCCTCAAAAATGTGTTATTAAAACTGATCATTTCTTTTAAGAAACAAGTAACCTTACACTTATCTAACCACCTTGAAGTACGTGATGCCACTTTAAATCATGTATTTCACAGTTAACTACACAAACGTCAAACCCAAATATATCCTGTGAACATAAAACCTGAGAAATTATAGAAGAATTTCCCATAAAAAATTTATAAAGAATTTGCAGAGACTTAGTGCTTTATTTAGTGCTTTGTTGTGGTAAATTCTGTACCCAAGGGAACAAAAGCACAACTTCAGTATGTAGCATATTTCTATATCGTATATTTTCAATCTTCATAATTTGCAGACTGTTGATTAGCTTATTACTTCCCTCAATTTGAGTATTTTGTATATCCCAGAACTAGATTTACATATTTGAGCTCATTCTCTGGCTTTCTCTTGAGGAAAGTTAGAACTCAGTAAATAATATCTTAAAAAAGAAAAAAAAAAAGCCATGAATATTCTTCCACTTCAGAAAAAAAAAATATTTTGAATTTGCTTCCTGCAACTGTCAACTAGACAGCAGAAAACAAATGTACTGGTAAGAATATTTAGCAGAGCAGCAAATTTTAAGTGGTTACAGAAGACTGTTCCTGGAAGGCAGATTCCAAAAAGAAAGCTGTGACCTTTTTTTTCTAGGTATCTACTATTTTTTTTATGTTTTATACATAATTGCCTGACTCCGTCTTCACTAAAGATATGTCAAAACATTTGGAGATTTACTGGATTACATATAATGATCAAATGCTTAAAGGAATTAATCAGCACAAGGACTCTGTTCCAGTGCTACTTCTCAGAGATGCTTTTCACTTACACTTTCCTGCTGCACACATTTCATCCTGATATTTGCTGGTGTGCAAGTCTTGTAGAACATAATCTTATTACTTGATATCAAAGCTTCTGTGTCTTTCTCCTTGTATTTTCTTTTGATTCATTGAGGAATTTTACTTTCAGGCCACAGCTTTTCGCTCTAACTTTGCAGCATTCATCAGTGCTGGCAAGGAGTCGGCTTCTGAAAATGGAGAATATTAAACCAAAAGGTTGGAGGTGTATTTGCTGTCCTTTGCTCTCGGTGAAGAGCAGGCAAAATTCTCGCTGGACCTTTGAAAGGTCAGGAGAGAGGAGGAACAGTCCAAGGAGAGGGAGGTGGAGTTTCACTCGCTGCGGTTCCCGTGGGTTCCTCTGGCGATTCAGGAGCTGTGCAGGGCCAGGTCTGGGTTTTGGCTGTGCAGTTACCCTCTGGCTGAATGAAGGTTCTCCCCGGCTGCATTTGAACACCTGGGTCAGGCTGTGTTGGAGTGAAACTTCTGTATTTTAACATCCCCTGTGACTGACATCTCCGTGTTTGCTCAACAGCCCAGGCGACCTGTGCAGCCACCAAGAGACACCAGCTCTTCCAGGAGACATCTCACACCAAAGTGTTTGTTAAAATGTTTGGGCTGAATTTTTCCTATCTGGCTTGATTGATAAGCGAACCTGGAGCAAGAAACCTCTAGATTTGCTCAGCTAGAACCCTCCCTGCGTGTCCTACTTGGCTGCAGCTACGCAGAGCAGCACTCCAAGGGAAGCTCCCTGCTGTAACATCCTTGTGAGGGAGCAGTTGGGATGCATTAAGGAAGCAGAGGTGCTATTCGTGCCTGGTGTAAAGACTGCACAGATGAGATATGGAGATTTATATTTGTAATGACAGAAGCTTGGATTAGTTGCTGAGGAAAACTTGCCCTATTTTGGATTTTCTTTAGTGTGTGGTTTTTTAAGCCTAAGGAATGCATTTAGAAAGATAGAGAAAAAAAGTTAAAAGGGAATGATACTATGAAAGTCCTCTATTTTTCCTGATATTCCTTCTTGCATGACTGAACCAGATTTTATATGTTTTGATGATACCACAAATGTGACATTTCAGCCGAGAGCTATAGAGCTCTGAAAATAAAAATGTGTCCTGGAACCACTGATGGATCACTGACAAGGCTGGAGCTTCCAACCTAATGGGAAATGATGGCAAGCCCTGCACATGAAATTCATGGTTTCAGTCTGAGCTCCAGCCCCTCTGGTTGGCCTGACAGTGTTCTGTACAGGACGTTGTCTCAGAGCACTGGGTTTCTGAGCAGGACATAAAGACGTCTCCCCCAGCTGCAGTTTGTGCCAAGCTACAGCATCCAGAACTCAGTGCCACAACTCCCGGTGAGGGGATCAGGGCTTGGATGCTGCCTTTTCCCCCAGTGTAAAGGACCAGGTCGGAAGCAGGCTGAGCCTGCACACTCAGCTGGGAATCCCCCCCTTTGCTTTGGGCAGGGCTGGCTTGGTGCAGGTGCCATTTGGGTCGGCTTAACGTGCAGGGAAGGGCATCCCTGTGCCAGTGCCACCTCCCCGTGCAGCTGCTGCTGGCCTGTGCCAGCTGGCTTGGGAGGTGGCTCAACCACGTTCAGCTCAGGACTCCGAAGGACAGCGTAGAGAGCAATATTTTGCATTTTGTGCACAGTATCTCCCGTGACAGAATGTCTGCCAACTCCAAGGAAACATAAGCTAAAAATAAAGGTAAATTTCAGAGCACTTGGAAAAAAAATTGTGCAGCTTAAACATATGGTCTGATGAGAGTCTAAGTAGCTTATATTTTGAGAACTAAATATAGGTAAGTGTATTCTAGTATACTCCATTTAATTTGAGAGTATAGCAAAATTGCAGCTCTGTTCTCTATTGATGAAAATTAGTGTTACACTGCAAATCTTATTGGCAGAAAGACAAATGTGATCAAAACATTGCTGCTGCAGCTGTGCTGTGATCAGGGCGTAGGGCAGTGCTCTGCCCCGCTCTGCCTCTGGGTTTGGGTCTGCCCCTGCTGAGGAGGAACCCGCTGGGAGGGCTGAAGGCTGCCGGGGAGCCCGCAGAGCTCTGTCAGAGCAGGGAGATGGTTCTGGCTGCTGTCCTAGCTGGCCCCTAGCTGACAGCACATCAGTAATTCATACCACAGTGATAATACGTTGTAGTGCCAGTAACTTTTTATAACTCCCATAAAATTCCTTATTCCTGTGGGGAAGCGTTCCTGCAGTGCGGGCAGTAAAGTGATCACTCTCAGATGTCAGTGCGGACTGGGACGTTGGTACGTTGCCAGCTCTGTGCTAAGGTGACCAGATTTTCTAGGCTCCAAGTCAAGGAGAAGTAGTTTGGAGAGCTGGATGGAGGAGGAATGTAGACCCCACCTGGGATATCATTACGAGCTTTCAGGCAAGCCAGGAATCTCTTTGCCCTCTCTCGCATCTGTCTGCTGTTCCTCTGTCATACCTTGAAAGCCAGATCCTAAATGACCGTGTCAAACAGCCAGCATAACCTGCTGTGTTACTTCATTTAAAGTCACTTTGGTTTATAATTTAATCCTTGCCCTACATTCCTTCGGTATAATCTGTGCAAGTATTTTTCAGGGTTCATTCTGTCCTGCTCATGCCAGCTACAAAAACTCCAGACTTCAAGGAAATGTGAGCAATGAGGCAGTGCCTTCCAGCACAGCTGTGCCTGGTGCTGCCAGGCTGAGGCAGGAATGCACTTGATGGCGAGCACCAGGCAATGGAGATGATTTTTGTTATCACTGGAAACGTGTGCTAAACAAACTAAACACAGCTCAAATATCAATCTGCTTAACTGTGCCAGTTCTGGATGGGTCAAGGAGTGATAATCACCCTCAGGAAAATACATGGGCACAGCTGAGCTTCAGTACCTGGTTTGCTCTCTGTTTGCTTCGTGAACAGAAAGTTTCTTCTGAAATCTTTTTTGTTTCCTGGTATAACAGAGTAAAAGCTGTTGCTGAAAGTTAGGGTTTCTTGCAGGAAGGTAATAGAGGCACAGGAGCCTTAAGATGCTTTAGGATTCCACAGTCACTCTTTGAAGTTTGCTCCTGTGCTCTCATTTTATGATATTTCTAAGGTGTTTGTGAGCTTTTTTCCTACCATTCTGCTAAGTGATTTCCCGTCTTTTCCACCTAAAATAAACAATTGCATTGTTATTGCAATAACACATGTGCTCATTCCTACAATTAAACATTGCACAATAAGTAGTTTTGGCCTGAAAGACCTGCAGATACCTGTATTTCATTTCTCCTACATAACTAGTGGCTTGAAGAGTAATGGTCTTGATTCTAAGGTCCAAAACTTAACCTCAGTCCTTCTGTTATGTTTGAGCAAAGGTGGGGTGAGCTGTGATTAACTTCAGAGGATTTGATTTAAGCTGTTGTGGATGCAGCTTTTGAAACTCACGGGAAGTAGATCCATGACAGAGAATTGCTGTCTAACTATAAAATATGTAAAACTGTGGAGTAAAGAAAGGACTTTTGCGGTGACATTCGAGTAGATCAACACTGAAATAATGCAGGTGGTGTTCCTATTTTTTTACTGTATGTGTCGGTTCCTCCCAGCTAATGTAATTACAGATTACACAGATCTCCTTAGCAGTGTAGCATCTCCTCTCTGTTAATGATATTTGAAACAGCAGAATGTCCCTGGGAAAATCTTGTAATATACTGTGCTTTGGCTTTAATTAAACTTCAAGCAACCTCTATCTTCTAAAAATCATGCATAAGTAAGATATACATGATGTTTAATTTGAAATAGAAATAGCATCACTTCCGAGTCATCTGTTTAAAGACACATGCATATAGTTCTTCATAGAAGGAAGATCTAAGGTGGTAGTTTTTTGGATTTTTTTTTTTTCAGATAAAATATTGACATAAGAAAGCAAATATCAGACACCAGTGAGAATGATTGCTTAGTTCACGTTAATGGCAGAAATAAATAGAAGATTGTGGCTCTAGACTGCTTTTATTTTCTTTCATAGACATAAGATTTACCAGCCATTATGTTGGACTCTCTTAGCAATGGAAAAGTGGACAAACCAGACAAAAATTTATATATTATTTATTTATTATTAAGTGTTCATATTCCAATACTACTGGCATTAAATTTCTCGTAGACAAATGCAAGTTAAAAAACAAATAATGTATTTTTCTAGAGATGACAGAGAACTGAACTAATCTCAGGAAACAGAACATCGTAAGGCTGCTGAGTTTATCCAACATGTTCATCATGAAAGGCCATTGTGCAGTGACAGTCAAATGTGAATTAAAACCAGATCTTCAGAAAGAAGTGCCCTGCCTAAATGGAGTATGAGCAGAAACAAGATGCAATTTTAAAAGCAATGATTGCCCCAAATGGAATAACATAGGAATACACTTAAATATGTCAAATTTCCTGATGATTGGAATACTGTATTTAACACTTGTGGATAGAAGAGGTGAAAATTGGGCTGAAAATTCAGATGTGGGTCAGGGGGAATTTTCAGCCCAGCTATAGGACAACCATGTAAAGACCATTTCGGTGTGAACCACGTTCCATGTTAGCAGTAAAACTGTGTAAGAAAACCAATGGATCTTAATCCTACAAATTCTTGTGTAAGGTAGAGGAAGACTTGCTCTGGTTGTGTGTGGTCAAAATATTGGCTGAAGGTCTTTGTTCTGTAGCTGTGCTCTGTAAGATGCAGAGCCTCTTCTCATCAAACCTGGCAGCTGCTGCTTGTGAAGAAATCAGAGACTTGTAAAGTCTGTCTTAGGAAAAAAAGAAATGCAGATGCTAAACCGGAAAAATACCTTTAAAGTTATATCAGTTGCATAAGAAAGCAACTCCCTTCCAGGAATGTTCTGTCTCTGTGGTAGCATTCAGTGCATGCTGTGTAAACGCCTCTTGGAGCAGGAGGGGTGAGCAGGGCTGTGAGTCAGCCCTGGCGGATGGGCTGTGCTCCCTCCGGCTGGGGGGAGCCAGGCACCGCCGCTGGTGCCACTGGGCAGGTTTGACACCGGCCACTGGAGCTGCCATGCACTGGGACACAAGGTCAGCTCCAACCCTCTTTCAGCTGCTCTGAAAATGGGAGTATTTGCCCAGCTGGGAGAAAAGATCAGCTCAGATGCTGTTTTCTGCCCATTAATGACTGTGCCTCACACGGACATACAGTAATTTTAATGTGAATATGTATTTTCCCAAATTTATTGTGGCCTGAGGCAGGTCAGTGAAAGTTTTTTTGTCTCCTGTTGGCATGAGCTTATATGGACTTCAGCAGTGGAGGGGTTGCATGAGAACGGGGTATTTCCAATTTGTTCTGCAAAGAGGTTGCTCGGAGTGATCTGTAAAACAAAGCACTTTTCACTGTGACATAATCCTGCCTTTTTTACAAGCTTCTCAGACCACCCGCTGTGGCCAGAGTTAGATTCTTCGATGGTGTGTTGGAAATGCAGTCAGACTGGACCAAAACATCTGGAAAAAAGGGCCCCTTGATAATTACTGAATTTTAAATAATTACCCATTCCATATTGTTCTTTGTTTCCCACCGGTTTGAACTGTAGTGAGAGATCATCTCAAGGTACAAAGAATTTTAGATTTCCAGTCGTGCAGACATTGCACGATGTTTCCAGGATGTTTGGTCCCCGGAGGCTCTTGGTTGAATATGGGATGGCAACAAAATCTGTAACGTTTTGTTAATTGGTTTAAGAAGGACAGGAAAGGTGAGTACTTAAATACAAAGCTGGGAAAATAAGAGGAAGCATGAAGCCTGGATTATGGTGTGGAAGCATGAATCATAACTACTGCAGTTCTTGTTTAGTCTCTTAGGGTATATGAATATCTTGACTTTCCAAACGGGCACTAAAACATCTGTTGTTTCTTTGTTTATCGTCTGTATTGTTCATCTTCAGGCCAGAAAGAAAAACAATCAGGGCAGCTTTTCTGGCCCAATTTTGTCTTTTCCAGCCCCTGTAATGAGAGACAACTCTCCACTTTCCATGAGAAGGAAACCCTAGGAAATATAACTGGGATGTCACAGAAAGGCAGCTCTGCACCTTTCCGTGAAGTTCTCGCTGGCCCTGCTCCAACCTCTTTTTTTGTTGCTTGGGTTTCTTTAACCCAGTTGCCAAAGAAGTGGCAGTTTTGCGTAATATTCTGATATAGCCACACCACTCTGTTCACCTGCAGACAGCAGGACATCCATCATTTTCCCTCTTATTTCAGGCCAACCCCTTTATATCTAACTAGCTGTGGCAGATGTTCCCCAGATACCCGTCCTGCCTCCACTTCGGTAAGAGGAGGTATTTAGGCAAGGAAGGCCTGACTGCATCTCCTGAAACGTTCCATCGTGGAGCCTGTGGGACCGAAGTGGAGAACTCAGCTTTGTGGTGAGGGCGTTAGGGGCCGGTGCAAGGGGAGAATTGGGAATTACGCAAATAAAGATGCCGGCTGTTCACTCAGCCACTGTTTGCTCGTGGCCGAGCAGCATGACGTGCTCCCTGCGTTGGAGCGCCTGTTCCCAAGGCTCCTCCCGCGCCTGCTGGCAAGGCAGAGCGCATCCGTGGGGCTGTGCTGGCCCCTGGACAGCAGGGTCTCATCAGCGCTGCTGGAGGGAGGCCCAACGGGCGCTCTTGTTCTGCAGCCCCTTTCCTCCTGCAGGTCCTGCGCTCAGCTCTGCCCAGCGGGGTGCAGCTTTGCTCTGGAAGGCTTCTCGTGAAACATTTCCAGTTTGACACAGCCAGCCTCTTCCAATTCCATCTGCATCTGCTGCGTAGAGCAACAGCAAACACACTTCAAACAAAAAGCCCAGAGATTACTCAGAAGAGCGATAGCCTACCATGTGCAAAGTATATTTGCTTGTTTGTATCTCTCCATGCACTGAAACATTTCTGGGGGATGGTTTTTGTCATTACAAATTCTAAATAATTTCAGAGTGTTACTTAGAGATGCTTCTTTAGACAAATAGGTTATTTGCACATATTAAAAGGAAATTGCTCTGTAGAAATACGTATGTGCTATTGAGAGGTTTTCCATAAAACCTTTGTACCACAATTTTGAAGGACATTGATGAGGCACTTTGTTTTTCATGACTTCTATGTTGATGTGCTAATAACTTAGCTATTTGTTGCCTTTGTTTTCCATGTTGTCACATGTGGACATGGTGACAAACAAGGACAAAAAATCCACAATATCCAATTCACTGTTGCCTGCAGGAGCCACGTACATTTGCAAAGAAGGGATGTTAAACACGGTGCCCTGATTTCCACAAATACTCCGCCTGTTTTTTGTAAGTGTGAACAATGGCATGTAGAGCAAGATGTTTGGAAATGTTCCATATTGGCCTGACTCTTCTCAGAGCTTAGTCTGTGCTAATATAGATAGAAAATTCTCTTTTTTTGGTGCAAGGTGGAGAATTTGGGTTATGTCTTTGCTCCAGGCAAAGTAAAGTTTCTTTTTCCATTCCTTCCTTTGGAATAAGTAAGCTGGAGGATATCTGAGAGTGGAGAATGCTATGGTCTAGGTGAGCAGTTCTTCTGTCTCTGTGTTCCCTTACCCTCAGGAGTGTTAACGTAGATTTAGAATGCAGGATTATTCTGGGGATGGACGCATTTCCTCTGTACTCATTTGCCTTCCAGTCCACAATTCATAGTACAAACTATGTAGCAACTCAGCAAAATTATTGCCACACATTTCATTCACGTGGACTGATGTTTTTCTAAGAAATTGGATTGTGCTGTAATGCTTCCTCCACAATTATCCAAAACTGTTAGTGCTCCTGGTCACGGTCCAGCTCTGACTAGAGAGTGAACTTAGCTGAATCACAGACCATTTCCAGCACATTCTAGAGCACAGGAGAAGATGTCCTCGGTTCTCAGAAGTTCTCACTGCCATCATCTCCCCGAAGAGCAGCTCTAGTGCAGCCCAGCCTGTCCGTGCCAGTGCAAAACCAGTCGGGGCCACGGGGCCTGGGTTTGCCCACTGGCACGGGCCTCTGCTGCAAAACTCACAGCACTGCCTGCCAGGAAGTGTGAGCATGTTGGCAAAGCCTTGCCAGTTGGAGTGAAGTTGTCATCCCAAGTCTTGTGCCCGCTTCACTCCTCTCCATGCCCTGAAGCAGGGAAGGTGAAGTCCTTCACAAAACAAGCGAAGCAATCTCCCAGAATTGCATTTCTCTGTTTCTGCTGAGACTGAACTAAGATCCCTCTCTCAGGTCGCTCAGCTTAGAAGAAGGATTATAATGAAAGGAGCTGCCTTTTAGTTTTTTAAATCTGTATTTATTTTCTTTTTATACTTTGGGGAAGGGGAGAAGTGGCCGTTCAGCTGCACAGTTTTCCCAGGCTCCAAAGACCTTTGTTAGTGCACCCTCTCTTCAGAAACAGCACTGGTGTTAATGAGCTGAGAGGAGGATTTTGGAGGCAGACGGGGCTGTGTTGTGCTGTCCCCTTGTGCAGGAGTTGGGGCAGGGTCTGTGCCCAGGTCAGAGCAGCAGGACCAGGGCTGGGGCAGGAGCCACAGGAACCAGCAAAGGGCCCGAGGCTCCTGAGCAGCCAGAGGGGATGGGGAAGGAACGGTGCAGAACATGCTCAGGAAATGTCTTCCTGCACTGCTCACACTCGGAACTTTGGATGGGCTGAATTAGGTGTCATTTGTGCTGAAAGGATTGAATGGCTCTGGCAAAGTATTTATAAACCTGTGCAGTATTTTTAAAACGGAAACATCTTATTTTGGTGTTTTAACATGGAATATATATTTCTTTTAATGTGACATACTGAATTGGAATGTTTTCAGTGTTGTATTTCAAAAATGAAACAAGACTTAGGGTTTTGTTACATATATGTAGGGACATTGTATCGAAGAAGAAAATCGATTTTTTTGACAATCTAGAATATATTACTACAACTCCCTGCCTTGTTTTCTATGTTAATCACTATAACCAGACTCCTCAGCTCTTTGCTTCACTCAGCTCAGTGCCTCAGCCACCTTCTACTGGTCTTCAGGAACTTCTGGTTTTCTGTTTCTTGTTCCGTAAGCAGCAACCAGACAGTGCTTGTTACCTTTGGAGACCAAATGCTGGCAAACTTCCCTAAAGAGCAGAGCTTTCAGGGTGTGGTTTGTATTGTGATGTCCCACTCAATAGGATGAAGTTTAATCAGCATATTTTTAAATTATTTTGTGTGTTCTTTCTCTCTGACATTTTGGATCTGTTTTTTTCTTCTGTTTTCTGTGAATTACGATGGATTTAACTGAAAATTGTGTTGAAGGAGTTTAGCAAAGTGTTTTCATAACATTTTTGTTCACCTGAGACAACATGCCCATGACGTTTGATATGTAAGCTTGAAAAGTCAAAAGTAGTGGATTTGCATTCTCTTTCTTGCTGCTCTCTCCATGAAATCCAAGTTCAGTTTCTGTGCTGCATGCCAGGCTCTGGCCTGTATCAACAGTGGCAAATGTATAACATAGCTTGATTCTCGAATTAGAAGGCAGAGCACAGAACACTGTCTGTGTGGGTAAATAGAGAGAAGATGAATGCTGGGAGTCTGTTCACAGCTCTGCACAGGACACACACCAACCCTGCAGTCTGAGTTGTTTATCTCCCTGAATGAGTGCTCAGAACAACACCAAGCACCTTTTGCCTGACATGCACATTTGACACCACATTTCCTACCAACAGGAGATTCCACAGGTGGAATGCAAAGGAAATGAACTGAGCGTTTCTTGTCGTGCAGGCTTGGCAGACATAGCAGGAGCCCCAGGCAGGGACAAACTGGCAACTCTGTGTGGCAGAAATCTTGGGCAATATTTGAGAGAGCAAGATAATTTAGGAGAAATGGGGTATTATAATGAGTTCCTGCTGTTAGGTAAGCACCAAGTTGATAAACTGTGAGATGAATCGACCTATTCAATGCCATCCGTATAAAATTACAAGATGGATAGGACTGAAGGAATAATAGAATGCAAAGTAAGACCCAGTAAGGTGCAGCAACTGTACAAGGCCAAAACTGTGAAAAGCTACATAATAAAGAGAAATATATGCAGAGGCCAGCAGCTGAATGTATTAGCACTGATCAGGGCCCATATTTCTGTCTTGAGTTTGCAGGTGTCAGCAGCTTCAAATGTATTCACCTTTCTGCAGCCTCTCAAACAGGCTGGAACGTGCTTGTTTTCCTTCCTTCAGAGGCAAACAGGATATTTTATGTCCTCTCACAACTGCCAAGCAGGTCTAAGGCACCAACATCAAAGTTTAAAGTTTGCTGTTTACCAAATGTGTAAAGAAAAGGGTGAAGATGAAGTGGTTATTTGAGGAGTGAAATAATGCAGGACTTTATGGAAAGAGCTGAAGGTGGGATAAACCAGGCAGATGGAAAGATGGGAATAAATCAGTCACTCTGTTAGGTGGAGAGAACAGCAAGCTACTGTAGAAGGTGACCCACCAGATCAGGTAAAGGTATGTGAGCCTTCCTTAGAAGGCTTTTTCAGAAATGAAGAGCTGGTAAGAAGTCTTGTGTAATAGTTACACTGGACCTGTTTCTTCCTAGGGATAAATTCAGTTTCTTTTAAAGTGTTATCCTAAGGTTGGTTTTGTCTGATCCTTTGTAGCGTGTTGGAGACAGATTGATATACTGCTTAGAAACATGATTTAAAGAACAAAGTACAGCTACTGAGAATATGCTGGGGCCCGACAACCTTTTCTGTCTGCATCACCTGCCCCTGAGGTGCCCTGTATTCCTCCAGCAGAATTGCTTTGTGTTGCCTTTTATGAAAGCCTCAATCAATAGCCAACTTTTGTTCACTAGCATAGTACAGTGTTATTTTAAAGCAGCATTTCCTTGTTGTCATCAATGTTTGCTTCATCAGAAATTTGTCATGCCAACTGTTATTTTACAGGCAATCATTCAGAGGTTTTAACTTTAGTTCAGTTACCTCGTTGAGAAGTTAATTCCTATCTAGGAGGGCTAAAGTGTCTGACCTGGGGGTTGTTAACAGAGCACCAGATGTCACTGCTATCTTTTGGTTGTTAATAGTTGCTCATTTAATTGAGGTGATGTTCTCCTGGTCTGGATGATCACCGGCCTTATTTATCCACAAAAAAGAGATAACTGAATTCACCTTTTAAATTATCCTTCTCTTTCACGCCTCTCCTCTTTTCCCAAGTCTTCAGAACAAATTGTGCACTGTCAGTTGTATACTTGTAGTGTACCTGTGCTTGTCAAGCAAGTTTTCTGCCTTTCTGTGTTATAACCCCTGAGCCCTCCAAGGGTTATCAGCTCTTTCAGCAGCTTCTGTCTCCTAAAACCCCAAACATCTGGACTTTTGGTGAACTATTTCAGACCTAAACACAGCAAGAGCATTTAATGTATGCTTATGATATTCAAGTTTTGAGGGCCTTTTGCAATTTTTTTGATGTTAGGCAGGGTTTTATCTGGGGCAGGGTTTTACCTGGGGAAGAAGCTCTTGCACACCCCACAAGAGCTTCTTCCCTCTGTGAGGCATTCCACGAGAGCTGAGTGTTGTGCTTCGCTGCTACGCTGCCTCCTGCCTCCACTGAGCACGTCCAGTGAGCACGAGGCAGTGGCCTGAGTTAGGGTGCCTTGAAAACGCCACAATGTGATTCTGAAATGTTCTGACCTCAGAGGAGAACCCAAGCAGCGCTCCAAGAATCAGTGAAGAGCCTTGGGAACGAGGAATAAATAAAAGGCTGTTCTGCTTTCAGCATTTGAGATTAGGCAAGACTTTCTTCTGTCTGTATCTCAAACACACGTGCTCAGGGTGTTCCTCCATTTCTGGTGCAGTGGCTCTGTCCTCAGAGACAGTGTTCTCACTGATGCAAGAGCCCAACTGGACATCACTGGGTCTTCTACAAAAGCTTGTGTAGGACAAGTCTTCTGGGCTTCAGTCAGGCAACACCCGTGCAGTTTGTCAATGCGGGGGATTAGAGCAGGAATTAACTGTAACAGCTTAAAGATTTTGTGTCACCTTATTCTCTTTTTAGTTCAGACAATACAATACGATACAGTACCTTGTGTTCTAGAGCGGATTTGGCGTCAGAGGTGTTGGGAATGCAGCAGAAGTGGTGAGGGGCTGCTGCAGCCCCCAGCCCTGCTCCCCAGGCTCTGCCTGCGCCTCCAGAGACCCACCGGCAGTGGCACTTCAGCAGCAGCAGCACAGACCTCAGCAAAGGAACGTTTTTTCCTCAATTATGATACCTGGTGACTCAAATCTGTTTGATGATCTTGGAGGCCTTTTCCAGCCTCAGTGATTCTGTGATCTGTTGGATATTGTTACTGTTTTTTCTTTAGGACCTTCCAAGACCCTCCAAGCCTTAACTTGCCCTGTTTTTCCCGTGTTTAAGAACACAAATGACCCATCCCAAGAATTTGTGCAACCATCTCATCTCAGGCACAGCTGCTGATTTAATCTCAGTCTTCCTGCTCCAGCTCCTCATCCCCCAAAACTGGATCCGCCCCAGCTCCTCGTGCCCCCAGCTGGGGGGGTGTGAGGAGCTGAGAAGTCCTTGACTTTGCACAAACTCCACTTAGCAGCACCTAAAACATCAGTGTGTTATCAGCTTTATTCTTATCCTAAATACAAAACACAGCCCTGGACCAGCTACTAGGAAAAAAATTGACCTATCCCAGCAAGATCAGGACAGTGGATAAGGTAAGGTCTTTCCTAGTAAGGTGGCATAACTGAATAGCAACTAAAATGCTGAATTCACATTGCACAACATCGGTAAATAAGGATCATGAGGGACAATAAATCCCCCACACCCTGTCTTAATTTATTTTAAACAGCAAAACAAATGAAACCAAATTAAACTCATAAGTCATAGTGTGAGCAGTGTCCAAAAAAATGTCAGTTCCAATAAAATATGACAAATAAAAGTATTGGCATAAACTCCAAGGATTTATATCATTGGCACCACACTAAGGCCTTCTTTAGTTGATCTTGAGACATGACTCAAAATGTGAAGAATGAGAATATAAATATAAATAAAGGGATTTTTTTTTTCTAAATGCTGAAAGGGTTATTTTTAACAGAGTAAACATTTTCATTTTAAGTTAACTCTAGTCAGTGCAATTGGAAGAACTTTTTCCATGGGTTTAGCACAACCAGCTGAAGTATTCAAAATAATCTGTACAGAACTGTCATGGAGCTGGATTAAATAGATTACCATACTAATCAGATTATAATAACCCAGAGCATCATTCACCTTCCTCACAATGAGCTCTTGCTAATGAGCTCTGTATTAACTTTCTCAGATATAACATTTCTGGGAGGAGAGGATTTATTGTTCAGAGCATAAGTTCTGCACTGACGGTTTTTATCGCAGCCAAGGTTCCGAGGCAGTGGCTGGTGCACGGGGCAGTGGGGGCAGCTCCGAAGGCTCCGACTCCCCGTGCCGCGACCCCTCCGTGCAGCACGGCCCCGGTGAGAGCAGCGAGGGACCCTCGCACCCCACCGCTCTTCCCAGAGGAAATCCCCTCCCGGTGCCCCACGCTCCCTGCTGCTCTGCCCTTCCCCGCAGCGGAAGGAAAGCGCGCCTGGGCTCGGCTCTGCGCTCCTCCTTGCAGGCAGCTCCAAAAGACCATTGCTGAGGCGCTGGGACCCAGACCCGAAAGGCTGAGAGGCCCATTCCAGAAAAGCACAACAGAATACAGGTAGAGCAATGTTCATGGCAATGAGTTTTGATCTGAAGCACCTGAGATATTTTCATCCTTTAATTAAATAACGTCAGTGTTCAAATAACAGACACTGCCTGTCAAAGAATAGTGCAGTCATTCAAGTGATCTTCACCAGAACAATTACCCTGCAATCAAGCTGTAATTTCCCTTTTCGAGTAGACTGAATGATTAGATTGATTGAAAAAAAGGAGCTGCTTTTTTTTAATAGAAAATAAGAGATGTTCATTTCACGTTCTGCATTTTTAAAAAATAATTAATCATGAGATGTCATTTGGCTAATTTGAAATAGCTTCTGGCAAACCCCCCAGGATTTGGCTTGTAGCTTTAAGCTTATACTGCTGGGAGTTAGAACTGTATATGTGTAAATTAATCACAGTCTCTGTGGCCTTTTCACAACGAAATTTGTTCTGTCTTCACACTATATGGAATTACTGTATCCAGAAACCTGGCCACACGTAAATTGCTCCAAGTGTTCCCATCAGGCCCCCTTCTTCATTTTCTGGCGTGACAAACTCCCTTTTCCAAACCCTCTTTTTCCTATTCTGATGGCAGGTAATTGATAGAGCACCTGGGGAAAACCCTCCAGCTGGAAGGGTCTGTGGTGTTTTGCAAGGTGAATTGCCCTGGGGTCAAGCTGCTCAGTGAGTGCAGACTGCTATGAAATGTGCTGATTTCAGGAGAGTTTATCTTTCTTACACAGAGCTGAGAACGTGGTCCTGACTTTCTGGTGCCTTGCACTTCGTGCAGCTGTGTGAGCAGGGAGCACTGTGCAGTTCTGCTCCTGTTTGGCAGCATTTGAGGCTGGCCTTGCACATGGAGAAATGACCAGACAAGGGTCATTGGTGCCTTTACAATAATCGGTTCATTTTCAGTCCTGTACATAAAATTTCTTTCTTTCTTTCTTTCCTTTTTTTTTAATCTGACCTTTAAATTTCTGATTAATCTTGATTTTTATGAAATCTTAATGCTGTAAAAGACCACTCTTCAATAGGTATCTGTTTGAATCAATGTATTTAATTTGAGAAAGTCATATTGTATGATCAGAACTCTGAGAGCAGAAAAAGGCTGAGACAAATGGCTGTTTTATGGAAAGTTGGGAGAGGTACAGAAAAATATATGTAGAAAAAACTCTAAAGCAAACAAAAGATTTGGCCAGCAAGTTAAATTATAAGGGTAAATTTTAAAGCCATTTCTTCCAGAAAACCCTGAAGGTTTTGTTGAATAAGGCAACTTCTTCAGTCCTAGGACTGTAAGAGCATAGGAAATTGGAATAAAATTAATGAAAATGAAAACTATGTAAACCTTTGCTCAGACTCTGAACCAAAGAGTTCCTACATTTTCATGAAATTCCAAAGAAGATATTGTTAAGTTGACAGTGCGGTGTAAGACTCTGCACTGCTGGATTTGTGTTTGAACTGGGTTTAAATGCTGTGGAAAGAGCTTTTCATGTGGCATTTCTGGTTCATGGCTAACCAGGCTTTAGGGTGAATCTCATGCAGCTGTCATTCCCAGGAACTTGGAAAAGATGCAGTTTGTGTGCCAAGTGTCAGATATACTCTAAGCAAACCATGCAGTTTTGGAGGAGTGTCCCAATTTTCTGAGCTTTCTAAAGCTAAAATAAGAAAAAAGACTGGAAATTATCTGGTTTTGGTAGAGTTCATCTTTCTGCCAGTACACCACTCTTCATTTTTATCCCTTTCCTGTGATATGCCTGCTCCAATTTTAAACAGGACCAAGCTGAGCCATCAGAAGATCTGTCTTTATCCCAAGCAGCTCTCAGGGACCTGCCTGCAACGCAAAACCTGGCAGTTCTGGTGCTTTGGGGGCAGTTCAGGTGCTTCATCTCTTTCCAGCTAAGCATGTAGCTGCTCTCAGGTTCTTTGCTTTGGTTCTAACCTCTGAAACAAAAGTGTGGATGTTCCTTTGTCAGTATTCGCTTGTTTACATTCGTTTAGCTGCAGTTTTTTAAGGGTGTTGCTGAATTAAAGTACAAATTGCTTTCGTTCATAATAGCAGTCCTGAATATGGAAATCTGCTTTCTGTAAGTGTGAATATTAAGATGAATCTATTTGCATAAGAACCTTATTTTCACATATTTACCCCATGCTTTTACTGCCTGATGGTCCCTCAGCTGGGGCTTTTGTGGTTCTCTTGATCATTCTGTGTGTGAACTGCAGCTGTAAAAAGCGAGTGTTAGTGATTACAAAAGGAAAGTGAAACCATAATTTTACACTGACCGAGCCTTTGATATCTAAACCCAGTTTCTAAATCTGGCATAATCTACTTCTGTAACTTGGGGCACACTGTTTAAATGTAGTTGGGTCACTTGGATGAGAGAAAAAGAAGTATGATGAATTATCTCAAGCATGGAAATAGTCAATAATAATTCAGTTTGCCCATCTGTGTGATGGGCACAATGATCTTTCAGCTTGTTTTTTGTTCTTAACCGTTCTGTTCTCTGTAGCCACTTGTCCCTCCAGAGCTGAAAGTCTGTGTGTGCTCAGTGCTTGGCGTGCTGGACATGCAGACTTGGCACAGGCAGTTTTGGATATATTGCTGCATCACTGGTGTGAATTAATTGGCAGATAATTCATGATACTGTTTCTGAGAAGACTTCCTTTTGCGATAGATATATTTTAAAAAACCCAAACAACTTCCCATCCCCACCTTCCAAGTAAGATATGAGCAAGCCAGGTTCTGGCCCCACTAATGGCCAGGTTCCCACTGACTTCACAACGTCCAGGAGCTGCCTCTTTATGTATTGATATTATTTTTGTAGTAAAGGCAAGTGAAGCTAACTGCAAACAACTTGGGCAGCTGACAGACTTGCTGGTTCCCATAAGCCACAAATATTTTACTATTTGGTTTGTGTTCATTTCTCATCATAAATTTGAATCAGATATTTATTATTCAGCTTGCTAGTAGGATCTTTGGGGAAGAAACCATTATGCAAAATAAATCACGAAGTTGTATCTAAAACAGTTTTCACAATGGTTTCAGGTTTTTAGCTAGAGCTCTTGTACACCTGTAAGGTGAGGGAAGCAGCGTGCATCGAAGGAGCAGCCTCAGCTTTGCTCAGGTGCCTGTGTGCTTAGTTTCTGTGACTCATGTAGGATCCACACATGTTCTGCTTTATTGTTATTTATTGTAACTTTGGTCTTTTGGACAAACTTCAGGGGAAAGTGTATTCTCTGTTAAAGCCCCTGTCTTAACAGAAAGAGACTGAGACTGGAAAAGCCACCGAGCTCCTTCTAGTTTCTGCTGGAGAAATTGCTCTGCTTTTTCCCTTTCCCCTCCTTTCCTTGCCCAGCTAAAGAGCCTGGGTGTTTCTGTAGCAGTGCCTGGTTCCCCCTGGGCCCCCAGGAGGGAATCTCCCCCTCTGGAGCTGCCCAGATGTGGAACCCCCCGGGAGATCTCTTCCCTTCACCCTGTGAATCTCTGGACATCCGATCCTGCTCCGAGCCCGTGTCACTCAGAGCGGTTCTCAGGAAAGGCTGTCGTGACCAGGAGAGCAGCATAAAAGGGTTTGTTTAGTTTAACTCGATTTTTCTCAAAGTCCTGAGAAACAACTGAGCTGGGGTGGAACCTTTCTCCCATCCAGAAATTTACAATACTTGTTATTTTAGTCCTTTTTACTGCCACAGATGAGATTGTTTGACTTACAGTTTAAGACATGTTTTGGGAGAAAAATCACTGTGTATAAATGAAAGATATTATTATTACTATTATGGGGTTCTCCATAACTTTTATAGTTTATAGGCTGTCAGCATTTTCTTTAGAAACCCTGTATTTTAGGTGTCTCAGTTTGGCCTTGAAGTTGTTCTCAAAGTTAAAAGCTGAAATACTAAAAACCATCTCAAAGCAAAGTTGTTTCCCTTCTCTCTCTTTCTCTCATAAAATGAAAACAAGATCTTTAGAAACCTTTACATCGCAAAGACACAGATAAATAAATGTCATTGTTGGCTTCAGGCTTTGTCATGTGCTAAAACTAAAAAAAACCCAAAGCCCCAAACACAATAAACAGCAAAGAAACCCCAAAAGCATTGTTTCTGTTTTATTTTAACGCAAATCTGAGGGAGTCATCACCGCAGTGGGACTGATCTTGTGGTTCACGTGAATTTGGTGGATCTGATCCTCTTGCCACCAAAATCAGCGAACAAATTCCCTTTACTGGGAAAGAGAAAAAGCTCGGGTAAAGCAGGAGAGTAACTGCTTTATTTACAGCCAGGAGAAATGCACAAAAGACAAATGACGTGTGCGTCCTTCGGACGGGTGAAGAGCACACCTGCAGGCTTTTCTTGCCCTCTGCAGGGACACTGCAGGGCACTCCTGCTGCCAGCCTCTGGCCTGGGGTAGCGGGCACCTCGGAGACACCTCCGTGTGTCCTCTGGGCACAGCTCCAGCGTGGTGGACTGCGGCAGTTTTATTCATTACGTACAGGCTGAGAACAGGGGAATGCGACCCAGAGGAGAAACACCAAAATGATTTGAAAATGTCACAGTACTTTTACTTCAAAACTGGGGGACAATTTTTGATCAGGTGATTTCTTCAGGAAAATGGTGTGGAAAATCAAGAGTTTTCAATATTTTTGTTCTTAGAATTTCATGGCATTTTATTTTTTCAGTCCCACATTACACAGGACAGGGAAAAGCAGAACAAACTTAAAACCATTCCCTCTGTGTACAAACAAAATGTGAAGAGGAATGTTTGTTTCATGTAAAATTTCAGGAAAAATAAGAAACGGTGTACTTAGAAATGTACATCGTACTCAGCACAAAACAGTTTCATGGGCAGGCACGCATGGCATTTCTTCTTCTTTGCTGTATGTGTATGAGAAAACTGTCCAGATGTCCCAAGAGGTCATTTAAATTTCATCAGGCTTCTGACTGGGCTGAGCACAGACGGTTTGTGCACTCTCCGTTTGTAGCTGTGGCTCTTTTTTTGAATACAATCCTTTTTACTATCAGATGAACTGGAATATAATTTAATCTCATTGGAGAGAGTTTGTTCTGTGAAGAGAAGGTATTTTTGGAGAATCTCTGCTGTGTTCATCCCCGTGTTTGTGTGACTTCCAGCCGCAGTCAGAATCCTGCTGGCGCTGTCCAGAGAACGTCTCCCAGCTTGCAGCTGAGTGCCGCGCCCAAGCTCATTTTGTGTTTCAGCTGGAGAGCAGAGTAAGAGAAACGTTGTAAATACATGAAATTAGAATAGATACCGAGAGATTGCATGGAACAACACCCACCCTGCTTCAGTTTAACACGAGGTATTCTCTCGAGGAAAGTCTCTCAAGGAGTGCGGGGAGAAAATAATTTTCCTTTGTTTTTGTCAACTGGCCCTCTAAGGAAAGTGTGTTTAAATGCCACAGCCTGGACCCTGTCCCCTGCTGCCACACACCCCAGAGCTGCTTGTGTTAACTGCTAGGAAGAAGCAGGTGAATGGAGGTATCTGAGATGGCATTTTTGTCAGCTGAAGTCCCTGCGTTCCAGCCTAGCGAGGGCTGTAGCTGCAATATCTGTGTAGCACGTATTGCACGCTGCAATTTGCACTTCTGCAGCGGTCTGCAGCACTTCTGCTCTGCGGGCTGTGCTGCTCTCCAGGCTCTAATTTATCTTTAGGTCTTCTGATGGATTGCCATGCTCCCACTGAGGCAGAGGCATCCTTGGGCACGCAGTGAAAAGAGCAGAGAGGAGCCCCACGCTCTGGTTCTTCAGCGTGGGGTTGATAAAAAGCTGCAATCTGCCTGCAATCTTCTCTAGGTACTCTTGGTTGAGGACAACAGTAGATTACTGCTGTCTGGGCAGGGCTGCCCATGGCTGGAATCAGTCTCCCTGGTTTTTTTCTATTACATTTTAAAATGGGGTGATTGTTTTTGTGATTTCAGTCCCAGAGGGCAGGGAGGAAAGAGGAACTAAAAGCAGTACAAGTGACACGTGGATTTAGGGAGAAATACTATTTTGATCTCCATGATTCTTCAAGCACAGGACAGGTTTCTGCATTACACACTGCATCTTACAGCCCTCAGTAGTGCATCAGACAGCTCCTCAGCACACCTCAGCATTGGCCTTTTGCCAGACACCTTCACGTGTATTTTATCTTTTCATCGTCTCATGCAGGATCTCGTGATAGTTCTGTTGCATCCCCTAAACATCTCTACTAGCAGCAAGCGAGAAGACCCCTGCGGTGGTGCAGACCAAAGGCTGTGCATAGTTCAGGTGCCTGGGTAGCCCCCTCCTTTCCTTTGGTGACCAGAGCGGGGATGACACGCATGCCTTCACTCGGTGCAGCAGCACTGCCCAGGTTCTCTGCTGTGTGCGCAAAGGCTCAGCTCAGTGCAGATGCTTGAAATGGTCTCCAGCAAACTGCAAATTCCTCCTCACAGAAAAGGAGATTGTACTTTTGGGAAGAGGATACAGCTGGAACTCATGGTTCCAGAGATTAAGGAGGGGGAAGGGCCCTCGTGTACAGCAACTGCTTTTCTGTCCTTAGCATTCCCTTCACAGGTTGCTCCTTTGAATACAGAAGTTAACATTTGTAAGCATTAGGGTAATCTACACCTGAGCCAATCAAAACCAAAAGACTAGAAAAGAGTGTAACCTGGAAAAAAAACAAATAAAAAGCAAAATGTAGCTTTGTAGTAGACCCCACCTTTGTGCTGCAAAGGATTCTGGTGCAGAAAAGCTCTTGAGCTGGCAGTCCCTTCTAGTAATGAAATCTAGGGGAGTCTGAAGTCTCTGAGGGTGTTAATGAGGAATTTTCCTGGCTCTATAATCAAGACCATGGTCCAAAACTCCTTTAAATCCGACGAAAGACTAACTGGCTTAAGTGGGTTTGTGATCAAGCCATGAGTTCTGTAATGAGCTTGACTTTTAGGGAGGTCGTACAGACACTTGGTTTATGTAACAGCTCAGTCTCAGTCCCTGCTGCACTCACCCTGGGGCTCCCTATAGCTCCAGTGCAGCATAAGGAGACTAAAGACAGTGGCAGGTCTGTATATAAAACTGCATTAAAGCTTCTTGCATTAACAGGTGATAATGAACTGCCTTAGTGAGCAAATTGTCAATAGCTGCTTTTATAGGTAAGAGACATTAAAGGTAAGATATCCCTGAAATGTCCTGGCTCACCTGAGACACTGGGTGTGGCCTTTGGATTTTGTTGCTCTTCCTGCTCTGCTGAGGTTGAACATGGGAAGAACAAGGGGATTTTGCCAAGGCAAACCATGGGAAGAGAAGTAGCAACAAAACTCCAGAGAAAGTCGGGTCGGATCAATATTTTGCTGGTGGGAAAGAAGCAGAATGAAGCATTAGTGTGTAAAAAAGAAATAAGAGACCTGACTGTGCTGTTGAAGTCCTGGACAAGTGTTTAGAGGATTCTCTGAGCTGCTGCTTGCCCTCCACTCTGTGCACTCAGTGTATCTTACTGAAAATATACCCAGCGCACACTGGGTAGCACCACAGGGGAGTGCAACATGGTTTGAAGAGGCATCAAGGATAATTCTGTTGGTAAATAATATTTCAGGTGGGATTTTGCTACTTTTGAAAGTTTTATTTTCTTTCATTTCTTGAAATTCTCTCTGAGACAGGTCAGAGACACCTTGTGTGCATGGCTGAGCCCAGGAGGAAGAAAGGAGTGTGCTTTCTCTTCTCTCATCCCATCTCTCTGTCCTCTTCCTCAGGCTCTTCTGCTTTTTCATTCTGTGTAGCATGAGGAGACTATAATGAAAGGCTGGCCATAAACTAGAAGATTGCCTTTAAATTATATTCCTTTTCTTTGTATTGATGCTGAAGGCTGTTTCACTCTGGTGCTTTAAACTTGTGATTTATGAGTGGGCACAGCCTGGGCTGTCCCCCACAGTGATCACGATCCAGGTGAATTGCAGGTTTATGGGAGTGCTTGTGTGATGCCCTCATCAACTGCAGCAAAGCCTTTTGTGCGCAGGGCAGTCCAAGAATCCCAGTGATTGCCTTGATGCCCCTGGCAATTTACTGTGCTGCAGAGAATCCAAACACATCTCTGGGGAACGTTGTTTTACCTCTTTCCTCTAGTCTCCAATATTAGAAATACTTGATTTTGAGTTAGTTGCCACAAGAGTTTGTGAAAGAACCTCTCGTCTATGTAAGAAATGACCTGGCATTTTTCAACGAACCACCTTTTATGTCGCTCTAAAGAAGCAGTGGGTGATATGAGCATAGGGTAGATATGCACAGCATGTGCCATTTTTGGTTATGAGCATACTGAAAAGGTTCTTAAGTTGTAAGTCATGGTTGGAAGGAATCTCTTGACTTGTTTGGACTGTGTGTCACCCTGTGACAGGTTAGCCGTCATCTCTTTATTAAAAATACATTTCTTTTCTAGGCTGTCAGACAGTTATTATTTATAAAGAGGTCTTAATTGGAAGTGTTGCCCCACTGGAAATATTCCCATGAACACTAGCAAGAATGTTTCCAAAAATAACGTGTTTAGCAAAAGAAAGAAATCTCCATACCGCGTGGCAAAAAACACCCTGAACTCAAACTCGGATGACACGGAAAGAGTTGCTGCAATGTTCGGAGACACTGTGTTCCTAAAAATGGACTTTCTTTTTATGAGTCCTAATCACAGCAGGAGTATTGTGCCTTGTAGCCACTGCAGTCACTGGGAGTTTCCCTGTGGGTTCAGCAGGAGCAGCACGGGTGCCTCTGAGCCCCGTAAATCTCCTGGCATGCTGCAATTTGCCTGAAGGCTTTGGATTTTTGGTTTGTACCTTTTTTGATGTTCTACAGAATTATCCCAGTAAATTAAATTGTGCACTCAGCCATTTCTGTTTGCATATGATTATGGTTTTATTAGATCTAAAAGCATTCCCACTATTTATATAATCTATTTTTCCTAAAGACGAAGCAAGACAAGCAAAGACAGCAATCGTTTTACAGGGTGCCTGTGTCCCAGGAGCTTACTGGAATGTGACACTCAGGTACATTATGGAACTACTGGCCACTGCATCCTGACAAGGTGCTTAAAAATCCAGGTTACCACGAAGACACATTTCCCTGAAGTGCAAGACAGAGAAAGGAAAGGAGCGTAGCAGTGTTGCCATTGAAGGGAGAAAATAATTTCTCATTCTTTGCCCATTTAAAATTGTTGTACTAACTAACAGACAAGCGAGTTTGGAGGCTTTGCAAAGCTGTGATGACCACAGCTGCATTCCTCAGACCATTAGATCAGTTTCCAGAGGGACCCGCCGCTGATTTCAGGAATCTCGGAAAAACTGAGCTCCAGGCGAGCAGCGCGGACTGGGAACTGAGTAACTGTGGAGGTATTCGCATTTTATGGCAGGAGATACCTTCATGTGGCACCCTGGGACCTGGCTGGATGAACCGGCCCGCAGGAGCCTTCCCTGTGCGGAGGTTTGCTCCATTCCTGCCCTCCCTGCGGTCCCGCCTGCCGGGGTTTGGGGATTTGGTCCATTCCTGCCCTCCCTGCGGTCCCGCCTGCCGGGGTTTGGGGATTTGGTCCATTCCTGCCCTCCCTGCGGTCCCGCCTGCCGGGGTTTGGGGATTTGGTCCATTCCTGCCCTCCCTGCGGTCCCGCCTGCCGGGGTTTGGGGATTTGGTCCATTCCTGCCCTCCCTGCCGTCCCTCCTGCAGGGGTTTGGGGATTTGCTCCATTCCTGCACTCCCTGCCGTCCCTCCTGCAGGGGTTTGGGGGTTTGCTCCATTCCTGTGCTTCCTGCGGCACAGTGGGTTTGCTGTGCCCAGCTGCACACACCTTCTTTAGTGAATGTTGGTGCAAACCTTCAGCTGGGGACAAGCTGGTGTTATTTGCAACCTGATAAAAGACTGAAAGGTTGAATACNTCCCTGCCGTCCCTCCTGCAGGGGTTTGGGGGTTTGCTCCATTCCTGCTCTCCCTGCCGTCCCTCCTGCAGGGGTTTGGGGGTTTGCTCCATTCCTGTGCTTCCTGCGGCACAGTGGGTTTGCTGTGCCCAGCTGCACACACCTTCTTTAGTGAATGTTGGTGCAAACCTTCAGCTGGGGACAAGCTGGTGTTATTTGCAACCTGATAAAAGACTGAAAGGTTGAATACACCCCTACTTTGAAACTTTCATCCTGGTTATCCCAGGGGAAAAAAAACCCCTATGCTGAAAATTCCAAGCTCCAGCTTAGCAGGAGTGCTGCATTTATTGTGCAGCTGGAAACACAGCCTCGCCATGGCCTTGGTGTGGCTTCTGCCATCCCGAGGGCTCCTGGCTGCTGGCAGGTGGGCACTTGCAGCTCTCCAGCCCCTGTGGTGCTCAGGGAGGAGCTGGGGGAGGGCTCTGGCTGTGCCCCCACTGCAGCCCCCCAGCACCACCTCCTCACACAGCCTGGGCCCAGCTGGTTGTTTTCTGTCACTGCTGTATCAGCAGCAACATCTCTGTCTGTGCTGTCTGGGGATGTGCACAGGGCTCCACTGACTCCCATTTTCTCATCTGAAAAATCAACTCAGTGGCTTAGTCTCGTATTGCTCAGCTTTGTAGCTGGAGTTAATGCACCAGCCCTAATTCCAGACTGGCTCTCAATTTGTTGGATGTGGTTGATGCACACATCGAATAGTTCTGGCACCCTGATGCTTCCTGTGGATGAAAAATGACACTAAATAGTTGTGTGAATTTCATCCCCATTCATGCAACAGACTAAAAGACAACTCATGTTTGGCAAATGTGCAGGAATGGGAGAAAATACTCAGATCGGAGGAAAAAAATGTAAATGTTCTCAAGAGAGGGATTTTTTTTCCCACAAGTAAAAGAAAAAAATTTAAAAAGCAGCAATGGAAACCCATCAGCTCAATCCTTGAAAGATCTGGTCAGGAGAGTGTAATATCTTAACGGGATGTTAAGATCTAAGCAATAGTCTTGCAAGAGGGTGTGTTACATCAGGCGTTATAGAAGAGAGTTTTCATCTCTAGATGAGGATTAACTTCAGACCCAGCTGGGTGCAGATCTGGGCTGTGTCTGCACAGATCAGCCCTGCTCCTCGTCTCCCATGCTGTGGCTCTTTGTTTTATTTATTGACTACTTAGGGCAGCAGCTGTAACTCATCAAAGTGATAGAAAACTTGCATTTTTGTGGGGGTAATTTTCTGTTTTCGGATCATTTTCACTCCGTGGCTGCCCGTTTGCTGGAACTGGAGCACGTGAAGCAGCGGGTGTGTGTCTCCCCACGCAGAGTTTGGGGAGTGGGCTCGGGAGAAAAGCCCCCCGGTTCACTGTGCAGCTCAGGAGGGTCAGCCGGTCGTGGCTGTCAGCGGGAAATGCCCGGTTCAGGATGTGCGAGCACGGGCTGCCAGCCTGCTCTCTGCAGCATTTAGCTGGGTTCCCACTGTGCACAACGGGGTACAGGAGCCGTGGTTTAGTCCGAGACGTTACAGGGTAAATAGGTGAGATAATGGATGTGAAATGAAACGTAGGGACAGGAAAGAACCTGTGAAAAGTCACACGGGGAAAGCGAATTGGGGAATAAAACCAAATGTCCTGAATCCAAGTGACTTTTTGATGACACAAAATAAACATTCCCTTATCTCACCTACTGGGCCTGAATATCTTGTCCTAAAGCAAGCATAAGTTTTTTGTGATATTTTCCAGTCCAGTTGCAACAGTCTTATCGTAGAAGGACTGAGCGCTGACTCTCTCTGCAAGCCTTTGTCGTGAGCTGTGGCATCGCTCTGGAATGTTTATTGTACTCTGTCATTATTTATACTCCATGGCTTCCATTGACTGCCTGTCCCACCCGCTCCCGGGAGATCAGCAGAGTCAGGGAAAGGATAAATGACGATTAGCAGCTAGTCAAGGGATGTAAGAACTGAAAGGGTCAATATAAAACAAAGGCTGCCACATATAATTCACAAAGAATGTGAGGCACTGCCTTTCAGAGGCAACATTCGCATAGCCAGGGTTTTAATGAGAATGGAAAATGCTAACATATAAACCCAGTCCTAAAAAAAATATATTAACAACAAACGTACTGAGTGGTAAATATTTTTACCATTAAGCCTGGTACTCTGTTTCTGACGTGAACTATTAAAACTCCTCCTAAAGCATTCATTAAATCATGTCTTCAAAACTCCCTTTAAAACATGGTCCTTTGTTTGGAAAGGAATTACTCTGCAGATGGATGAGGACAAACCAACTGAATATCTTACAAAATCTTGGGTTTTTCCGAAGCGTTAAGTCAGACCTGATCAAACTCTAACTGAAGCTGACCGAGGGGCCTCGAACATCCAGAGGAGCTGGTGTTTTCCTTCGGGAGAGCAGTTGCTCCTGTCAGTGTGCCTGTGTCGCATACCACGGTCCCCTTCAGCTCCTGCTGTGCGTACACGCAGAACAGAAGCATTTTTGTGCCTGTGCCTCGGCGTCCTTGTTCTGCGCTGCTCCCTCGGCTCTTGCCGCTTTCTGTCAGCCTGCTCCTCCTCAGCAGGGGCTGCTGACCCCGCGGGGAGCGGCAGGGGCCGAGCCGCAGCTGGAGGCGCGGGCAGAGCCCGGTGCCCGGGCTGGGCGGAGGAGCCCCGGGAGCTCCGGGAGCGCCCCGAGCCCG
>VWPU01008877.1:0-20166 GCA_013398955.1 Callaeas wilsoni
CGCGGCCGCCCCGGCCTCGGCGTCGTCCTCGGCCGCCTGCCAGGCCGCGAGCGCGATGTCCACGTCGGCCCCGCAGCCCAGGGACGCGTCGCTGCTCACGCTCTCACCTGCGGCCACAAACAGCACGGCCCTGCAGCGCAGCCCTGCACCAGAGCCCTGCAGCGCAGCCCTGCAGCGCAGCCCTGCACCAGAGCCCTGCAGCGCAGCCCTGCAGCGGGCGCCTCGGCTGTCTGCAGCAATGCGACGCCGCCCGCGGTTGCCGCGCTTGAGGAAAACACTCTGGGGCACTCACTTTTCTCTCTCTCTCTGTAATATCCGTGTGATTGCTGCAAGTCTGCTTTGAGATCCAGCTCAGCTGTACTGCTGCTCCTCCGCATCGGCACCTGCAGAGAAAAAAAAATTCCTCTCCTTTGAGAGCCACAGCACATTCCGGCAGATTTCACACCCACACAGTCATTAGAAATTAACTACGACCCGGTCAAGACACTCTCATGAATATTCAGACTACCCAAGCGTTTGTCAATGTCTTTAGGAAAACATCAGGCTTTCCATTTCAGCCTTTATCCTTCCTTTCACAACCTCAGTTTTCACAACAACGAGCGCGATTTTTTACCTATGTTTTTCAAACGCGTCTGAAATAATTTGTTAAGGTATAAAAAAAAAATCTTTCAGCCTTCATATTTCACAGAGATGATTAAGCTGAGTCATTTATTGTTTAGACTGTTCATTTAAAAGTTGCCATTAAAAATGTATGAAGTTTGCCTGTGCTAATGTCAACTCACACTAACATCTGCCATGCACGGCTGGTGATAGGAACTGTGCTGAAGAGAAGCATTTTCATCAGTACTTTAAACCATCAAACACTTATTCCAGTGTACTGTAGCTCTGTAATAGCCATGAATTATTTATCTTTTAAAAATTACCAACTTCTTGTTGATGTTTAATATTTCAAAGACGGACCAAAGCCTTGTGTAAGACCAGAACAGAGATACACCTGCAGAAGCAGCTGACGAGATCAGGAGACGCAAACTGATCACACCCAGCAGAACAACAACCAGCTACAGCTCAGTTCCAGATTCCACGACAGAAATGGGATTAAGCACTTTTCACACTTCCACTTCCTACAGTTTCTAAATGCTAAAAGGCATCTGATTAGAAAGAAAACACCGCTGGAATCTTATCAGTAATGACTTTCGGGTTTGCCTTACTTGCTCGGCTTCATGCTCCTTTGCATATCCCTTATTTTCCTGAACTGACTTGGAGTCTGAAGTTGCATTTCCAGCCTTTTTACCTAGAAGTTTCAGAAAGGAAACAAGAACTGTAAACATTTGTGGCACACACAGCAAGTCTCGTGTAAATTTCGGTGATGTTTACGCTTCTCATATTTACAGTTAAGGGCAATACAACACTCAAAAGGGATACAAAACGCTTTGAAACATCCTTCAGAAGCATAACATACTTACAGGAGAGGAACTGAACTCCAACTGCAGCTTGAGTAAGCAAAATTTAAACGCGAGTCAGGTGAAAAAAAGTCCAAGAGTTACATACAAAACGCACACACGTCCCAGGTTTCATTTTTGGCCTCCCTGCTTTACAAAAGGGCACACCCTGCATTCATGGTCTCTAACTTCTCAAAAACAGTTCTTTCAACAACTTACCAACTACACAGTGACTAAGAAAATGAGATAAAAGACATTTTAGAGAGGAGCTGGAAACTGAAGCAAGAGCAGCATTTGTGAGGCTGAACAAGTCTCAACGCTTCTGCTTGAAAAACACAGTATTTGCTGTATTTTATTAAAATTACCTTGAAAAAAATCGGATGGAATCTGATCTGCAATATCTGAAGTGCTGCTACTTCGAGTTAGCTGCTGCTCTTGGTCTGCAAAAAGGCCTGCAGCCTCTGTTCCTTCTGCATTTTCCAGCTGCTGAGATTCTTCGACTTCTGTTGATTTAATTAAAGCACAAAGTATTTGCAGCAGCTCACATATACAGTGTAAACTCCTTGCCTAAGCAAGCTCTATGAAAAAGTGACCCCTGCAAATGTTTAAAATTCCCAAGGCAAAATTGACAAGTTATAATTTAAGTTCTATAAAAACACTGTAAAGTTCAGAGAGAGATGCGTGAGAAGTGTAGAAAAGGAGAGAAGTGACTTTGGGGGTTGACAGGAGGGAGGGAGGAGGTCCCACGAAAAAAGCTGAGTTTTCAGTGCTGGAGACCCCAGCTGGTCCCTGCTCCTTCTGGAAACAGAAAGAACAGCACAGAGGCAACAAAACTCCCGTAAACGCAGCGTGGGGAGAAGGTGGCTGCGCTCCCTGAGCGCCTCCAGAAACAGGGAAAGGGGGGAATAAAGAAAGGCAAAAACTCAGAGTAAAACAAAATGCTCTGAGCTACGTGGGTTTATCTTGTGAGGACAAACCCAACCAGGCAGCTTTTGGTTTGGCTGTAACCGCGAATGAGAAACAAAAGGAGGAGAGGGAGGCATGAAAATCCCAAAGAGAAAGTAAACTGACATGCTGGGGAAGGAGCAACAGGAATTCTTGAGATTAGGGAGCAACGCAGCGCTTTTAGAAATGCATTTCTCTTAGCATTTGGGAAGAAAACCCACAAAAAACTGGTAACACTCTGGTGTTTCCACCCAGCAGCGTGCAAGTTTTAATATTGCTTCACTACTTAATAAACACTGTAGGTATTTCAGAAAGTTATCTCAGGAGGCACGTGCACGAAAACTAACATTTCTGGTATTTACTGACTTCGGCTGGCTTTCAAACGTCTTACAGAAAGCAGCAAAACAAAACATCCAATGGAATTCGCTAACTGGGACAATTTCAGCGTTCCCCCTAAGATAATTTGAGATAAAAACGCACCAGAGGTGTTTCTCTGAGCAGGAATCCCTACAGGGCCATAAAGCACCACATACAAAACTCTCCTTTCTCTTGCTGCTGCAAGTGACGACTCTGGGTAGGACTCAGGAGTCACAAATCCCTCCCAGAAGTGAAACTTGAGAATTTTTACTTTAGTTACTAAGCAATATAGATCTAAGTGTAATTGATGGCAGATTTTAACACCAACGTGAACAAAACCCGCTTTGCTTGCAGTGCTGCAAACGTTCTGAGAAGAACCAACCGGACAGAAAGAGAACAGACGGAGAGCAGTTTAAAAATATAAAGAACATCGATATAAAAGATGACTTTAAAGTACAATACCTGACAGTCTGTGAGAGCAAGAAGTGTAAGAGATACCAGGGAAGAGAGAGCTCACAGTGTGAAGCAGAAGAGGTACACTTTTAGTAGCTGGCAAAGCCTCATAAAGATGGACACAGTTGCTGATAGACTGGCTTCGCTTAGCTTACAGGAAAAAATAGAGCAATAATTATATCAGCAACACAATGAAATACTGCAGTTCTGAGTGTCACAGCACAACAAAACCCAATGTTTCGGGATAAAGCTTTACAACAGTAAGCCCAGGGGTTTTTCTCCTGAGATGCAAGTTAATATTGTGCAACACACGCTCTCACACTGAAAGGGCAATAATCAGGGATCTCGGATCCACAGCAACTGTGGAAGTGCCTTTGATTTGAACACACAGAAACAAGAAAAGCCCTGGATCAACACTTCCAGGTTCTCCCTGCCGCTCCGGCAGGGTGTCAAGGGGGAAAATGCTGCAGCAGTAGAGAGAATCCTCCACTGGAGCACAAACAGGGACGTGCGGAATTTAGAAATAAAACTCAGACTGAACCGGCTCCACTGCCAAAGTGCTCCGTGATCCAAGCTGGAGGCAGTGGCTCAGCTATGGAGCCACAAACCACCCCGAGCGTCCTCCCTCCTTCCAGCTCTCCTGGCTAAGGAACCCGGGAGGGAGCCGGGCAGCCCGGCAGCTCCTGCTCAAAGGAGGGCATTTCCGTGGGAGTCTGCCCCAGCGAACTGGCACACGGAAACACTGGCATGAAATAAAGAAAGGCCAGGTTCAGGCTGCTGAAATGCTTGAACAACCCGGGATCTGTTCCACGTCCGGGGTCTCAGTCATTACACCCCAACATTCCTCACCCCAATCTTCCTTCTGCTTTCCTCTTCCCAGAAGAAAACACGAGAGGAAAACCTCATCGTGCCAAGAAAAAGAGAGCAAATAAAGCAACTATGAAAGGATAAAATTATTTATTAAACACCTGGTTTACCTTGTGCTCCCAGGAAATAGTGGTATCAATATCTGTTATCTGCCTGATGCCAAAAAATGCTTTCTTAGGAACCCATAAAAACAGCAACGTACCTCTCTAGGAAAACCCCTAACTTGCACAGGCTTAACTCGCCATTCAGTGTCCTGCAGCTAAAAGCTTACATAGAGAATTTCCCAAAATACTCTGACTCCAGGATCCACACTGGCCAAGACACTCAGACACGGACGTGCAGCCTCTCTGTGGGGGCAGTTAATTATTAAGTTGCTTTTGGCAGCAGCCACCCCCCAAAGGCAGATTAAGAGCCTGAGTGTTGCTGAGTGTCTGGGTACCGAAGCACCTAGCTGTGGTCTAACCTGTGGCTCTCTGACGGACAATGTTTCTGGCTTTCTCCACTCCCGGGGCCCCAGAGGTGGTGGCACTTCTGAATCTCATCGGCTCCACAACTTCAGGATGACTTTTCCAGCTTAATGAAAAAGATCTTCCTACCACAGCTGTCTTCTGAGGTTCTAGAACACCACCTTAGGACAAAGAACACAGAATTTTCTGGCACTGGATGCTTTGGCACGTATTTTTGCTGAAGTACGAAGGGACTCAGACACGACAAATATCAATACTTTAAACAACACAGATTAACTATTAATAAAAACCAACTGGTACTTCACCACATGCATCAATTTCAAGGTGGCACGTGAAAGCAGCTAAAATACTGTAAGTTAGAAACTTTACCAAAAACACGCGGAAAGGAATTTTTACAGAGTTGCCCGTGCCAGCCTCCAGCACAGGAAACCACGTTTCATCTCTGCTTCCCAGAAAAGCAGACCCTAGCCTGCCAAGCAGATTGACCCCAGCTACCTCTCCTCCCCAGTGAAGGATGACAACACACAAATCCAAAGTGCTTCACATCTGATTAAACAGCTTCTTACACCAGATTAAGTAGTGTTTAACATTAAATTAATTTTTAAGATTAAGCTTCAATATTTAACTGCACTGAAGCACAAAGACCAACCTTTGCCTCTCTGCTTTTTTTCCTTCTGCTCGCTGAGCTTATCCAGGGGCAGGTTTGTCATCTCCACGCCGTACACGGTCCTGGCCAGCACCGCTGTCAGGGAGTCCATGATGTTGGCCCACTCGTTGATGAGCTCCTCCCAGTCGGTCAGGGAGGACAGGACGCTGAGCAGCTCATCCCACAGCTCCCGAGAGATGTAAACGCTCAGGTTGGCTCTGATCCAAGCCACAATGAGGGTCTGAGGGAAGAGCCCAGTGGCAGCTCGGGCAGGTCTGACAGGACGGGTTCAGCACACCAAGCCCAACCCACACCCTGATGGAGTCAACTCCACCAACATCCTGCACACCAGCACGGGCTCTCGGTGAGGCACAGCTGCTGTGCAGCGCTATCTTCCCTCAAAAAACACTCCCAGAAACAAAAGTGATGAAGGTTACTGAAGGAAATCTGGAAATACTTCAGGCTGTCTAAAGGTTCTGCGGCAAACTGAAGTAATACAACAGCAGAAGGAAGGACTGTCCTACACCCACAGAATGACCGCAGTGACCGAGCCCCGGGGTGGCACTACACACCCAGTTACACTGTCCAGGCTGGCAGTACAGTAGGAAGCACAAATGTCTCTCTGGCTCAGCGTGACTCAGTTTTGACTTGCCAGCTGGACTTTTAGGGAAACAGTGACTCGAATCTTACGCTTTAGAGACACTGAAAATATCCCACAGAAGCCATGTGCCCACCTGTGCTACCACAGTGTGTAACAGAGCAAACTCAACTTTCGCTCCGCTAGGAACAGTTTACAAAATAATGACTAGCAACACAGGAAAATCGCCGCCTTCACAGTAAAGCCAGTAGGTTTCACAGCACTCAACTACAACTGCGGGCAGCTGTGACGGAACAAGCCAACCAGCCCCACTCACTCACTCGGAACAGCAGCCCCGCCATGCTCTGAGCGAATGTGTCCTTTGCCTGGTCCTCTTTCGGCTTCTGCATCACAGCTTCTGTTATTCTGAGGAGTATCTGCAGCATCTGTTCCCTGATTCCAAAACAAAACGCGTTCTGTTAGCTGTACCTGCTCATTAATCCTGCAGCAAGCCTTATTTATTGAGAAGGCGGCCACACTTCAGACTTTACGGATCGCCTGCAAAATAACTTAGCTGGCTGTGGACTGTAAGGACTTCCTCTCTTAAGTGACGCTGTGTTAAGCTTACCACGTCTTTCTGTTCATGGACAGCTCCATTATCATGCGCCTGAAGATACTGAGCACGGCTTTGCAGGCATCCACTTGCTCCTTCAGCAGCACAGGGACCTCGGTGCACGGCTCCAGCAGGAAAACGTTTGCCGAGTTTGTCAGGAACACCTTCGACAGAGGCATTGACAGTCGTTGGCACAGCGTTAGGAACGAAAACGGGCAAGACTTACAACAAAGTTCTTGTGCTGCTTTGCTTAAACCCCTCCCTTTCCTCCGAGGAAGTTTCGTGGTTTACCCATCGCTTTGTTTTTCTGTGTTAGTCCAGCAAGGAGCCAGGTGGCATCACGCACCCACCAAGGCTCAGTATGGGGTTTGTGGGTGTCTCTCCTGCTTGGGCAGCCACTCCTTTCCTGCCATCAGAAGCTTAAACAGCCACCAGCATTTTCAATAAATGAAGTTCAGCATAAGCAAATGCCGGGTTCTGATTAACTCCTAGTACTCACTGGAGGAAAAACATTAACCTTCTGTGTTAAAACAGATATCTGGCTTTAAGACATGGTCATGTGGTTTACCATACATGTTTTAGAGCGAGACATGAAGCCCAAATTGTGTCTTACAGCACCAGCCAAGCCCCGGTAGCTCTTTCCCCCACCTGGGAGACTGTAACAGCGTTTACGGAGCGAGCTCCGCGATGAGGTGGGTCACAGCCCCACGGCCCCCTCCCCAGAGCACACCTGCAGCGCAGCCTGAGCGCCAGCCTTCACATCCCTGTCCTCGTCCTCCAGCACGCAGCCCCTGCTGACGGCGCTGGTGAAGGAGTAGGTCCTGCCCCAGCTGGAGGAGCGCTTGTGTCCGGAGGGCTCCGAGGAAAGCTGCCAAACACAGCCCGGTTAGCGACAGGGCACAAAGGAACGTGTCCGCACTGAAACAAAACCATCCCGAAGGTCAGCAGCACACGTGGGGGAACTGTCCTGGCGTGCCTTCACCTCCACAGGGGATTCCTGTCCGCTATTTCTTCATTCCCAAACGTGGAATTTAAAGGCTCATAGAAGTTTCAGGAGGTAGGTTACTTAAAATACTTTACACCACTTTTTGTAGTCACTAACACCTGCAGTACTAACACTTGAGTTTAAGTCTGGCAGAACTATAAATTCTCTACAAAATAAAGTAAAAACCTTGTAATTCTCAATGTTTTACAACTCCAACATCTTATTCAGGACTAGAAGACTTCCCTTTAAACAGTGTCAACGAACTTTTACTGATGGTTCAAAACAGGATATCAAAAGCTGATGCACAGGAACTGTATCTACACTTCAATTTCCTAGATTAAAGTGTCCAGTTCCAGTATACACAAATTAATACATGTTGTCAAATTTTTAAGCACCACCAAAACGAAACGGTTCTCCATGCCTTAGGCCAGCAGACAGTCAATCTCAGCACTGCAGAACCCATCAGATTCCTCCATGAAGTTCCTGCTGTCGTATTCACACGTGCAGGGAATAACCCTAAAGGATGGTTCTCAAACCAGCTGCAGCCCTCCCCTGCACTCTTAAGTGCTCCTCAGTAACTCTTTCAATTGCGACTCCTTAAATAAAAGCATTTTTTAACCCCTCTTCCCCGCACATTTTAAATTGTTACTCCTCTATGAAGTGAGGTGAAAAGCCCCATACTGCAGTGGACAGAGCAAAGTAAGGAACAAGGATACCATACATGTTTACCGTCTGTTTGCACGGAGGAGTCTTCCAGGGGAACAACAGCATCCTGGCTGTCCTCCTTTTTGTCTGGCTCCTCCATGAACACGGGTTTCTCCTGCAGGATCCACTTCTGATACACCTTAACCACCTTCCGTGTGGCGGATATATCGGAAGGCGGCAACAAAAACGCCTGAAACGCAAAGTTCTCTGATTTCTCTCCACACAGGACACAGACACGATGCACACAAGCACGCACCCCCCACCACCCACAATGCCATTTGAGGTAGCACGCTTCAGTTCCCACAATTCCAAAATCTGATCATTAAACCAGACCTAGGAAGCAGCCCAACCCAAAAGGCCGCTGCTGGGATCAGCACCAAGCCCGCCCAGCTGGCAGACCCCCACGGGGTCTCTCGCGACCGCTTCCTTCAGAAACAAAAAGCGGGGCAGACAGCAGCCCCGGGCAGCGACCTGCCGGAACACCTCGTTGACGAAGTTGACGTATCCGCGCGTGGAGAGGAGGATCCTCTGCACCATCTCGTAGACGCCGCGGTGCTGCTCCTCGATGCTGCACAGGCTGCAGCCGCTGAGCCTCCGGTCGGACAGGGTGCTGCTGTTGGAGTGGCCGCGCTCCTGCTCGCCCGCGGGCGCCGCGCCGCCCTCCGCCTCGGCGCCCTTCTCCTGGCTCGCGGCGACCGTCTGCAGGCACAGCACGCGCCCCGTCAGCGGCGCTCTCGGGAGAGCCGCGACACCCTGCAGGGCAGGCTCGGCAAATTTCCGTCTGCTGCTCGGGCCGACAGGGAATTTGGCCTTTACCCTACAAACTGGACGCTTCCTTACAGCGCACAGCGACCGACCGAATCTTCCGCTCCACACTAAGAGTGCACTGTGTCTGTGCCTTCCTCCACAGAGACATCCCCAAGCCCCGTTATTCCGGGGAAAAGGTGGATTGCAGCCCTACAGATTCTTGCGCGTTATTGTGCCCCACAGCTTTTGCTCTGGCGCTGGGTGCACTTTGCAACCTCTCAAACTGTGCTGCTTCTCTGCTGAGCCCGCGGCTGACGCTCACCTCTGGTTCAGGACAGAACGTGAGCTGACATCGATTCCAAATTCTCCACGGGAAGCTGGAGAGTCTCTCAAAAGCATCGATTTATAAAATTCATTGTGAGGCATCTAGCACTAGGGAAGTCTCAACCATGAGTTTATAAATGAAATATTTCTCTAATATCTCATTGTAAACAGCTGCTATAACTGAGAGGAAAACTAAGCAGCCTTTGATGTCGCTGGGAAATGGTCCATGGAACCACCAAGTATGACAGTTTACAGAGTAAATTCCAAAAGTCTAAATATAACACTGCTGAAGCTGGTAATGCAACAAGCTATGAGGGGAAAAAAAAAAACTTCTAGCGAATTACTGAAGGGTTTTCCTTGGAGATTCCCTCCTCCATCAAAGAAAAAGAAAACAGAATACACAGCTACATAACTTATTCACTATGGGGCAGCGTGTCTTTGTGCTCTCACTACAGTGAGATCACCTGCAAGGTTAGCACGTATGCAAGGAGAGAGGTAAACTTTAAAGCCCACCTGAATAATTTTAGGGAGCATTTCTCCTCCATTTTTTGTGCTCTGAACAGCAGTTAAGTACTTCTTTTCAAGGAAGAAGGTAACGAGCCACTTGATAAAAACAACCCGAGCTGCCATGTAGGGGATTTTTGTGCAATAGACGCTTTCATTGTTCCGTGTCGCAGTGACATACACCGGCCTCGGCCTGACGTCCGGGATGTCTGGGGGCACAAAAAGGAAGAGAGAAATAAAGTGGAATTTTAGCAATTGCTTCCCAGCTCTGGCTGAATGTACAGAACACATCACCCAGGAAATAACAGATGCAATGACTGACTGCTTTTATTTTATTAACGCTTGTCTTCTATCCTAACTCTATCACTCCTCAGGAGAACACAACAGCACAGATCTTTCCTGAGATCATCACTTGTATCACTCCAAACAAAGGAAAGCCAAAGAGAAGGGCCGCAAAAGGAAGGGCAAAAGCTGAAACAAAGAGCCAGTCCTGCTACGATGCAAGTTATTTTTACACGAAACCGGGGAGAAAAAGCTCCTCATCCCGCAGAGCTGTGCTGATACACCAGCAGGTAACAGAGATGCTGCCAAGAGCAGGCACCAGCTTCTTCTACCTCAAAGGCAAAACCCACTACTTACCAAGCACAGGTTTGTAGAGGTTGGTTAGCTTTGTGAAAGATGGGAACAAGTGAGGAAGGTAGTATTTTCTGAACAAAGTAAAGAGAAACTTAAACCCAGTGTCTTGGTTCTCCTTGTTCTTCCACTCCAAGCTGGCAGCCTTTGTCACGGAGTTAAATAGAGACAAACCAAAAGCTTTAAGTTAACATGTTATATTGACAATTGTTTCGCCCTGAACACAGAAAAATAGCAACTACACTTTAGCAAGAGATAAAAAAACTAGCACAGGCCCAAAACCACCTTTACAAACTGCAGTAAGAATGCAAAGTAAGGATGAGGCAGCCCCCAAAGGCAGCGAGCTCGGTGGAAGCCAGCGTGTTTGTGCTGCTCTGATCAGGGAAGGACAGCAACTGTCATCTTCTGCTTCCAATAAATTTGCTTCTTACGTGTACATTTTGACAAAGTTACTTTCAGCTGTACTTTTATCGTAAATATTTCCTTCATCAGAATAAACACAAATAAACAAACAGTGGAAGAGCTGTGCAATGGGGTTTGTAGTGTAAGCAGGTTTGGTTAGATCCCAAACAGGTAACAAGAGCACAAAAAGAAGAGTGACATTTCTGTTTTGAACTGCAGCGTTGTGAGACTCTGATACGTAAAACAAAGGGTGCTGTGGAGGAAGCTGATAATTTCATACAGCCACTTTTTAAAATAAAGCATTTATTCAAGATGACAAAACCCTTTCTAAATATTATTTTGGTCTTGCCTTTTCATACTAGAAAATGTATCTCAAAGTATTTAATTATAATTTATCTTTTTTAATACCAAGCTCTTTAATGTTCATTGTCTGCACACAGCTTCCACTTTATTTCAAATTGTACTTTTTAAATATATACATTATCTCAATTTATTTCCTGTACAGATTCATCTGATCTACTTCTAATTAAATTTTATGTACATGTTACTTGCATCCTTTTAAAAACATCTCAGAAGCCATCTCTCTTTATCTTTTCCTCCAGTGGTCCTTTACATTTCTTTTCATCTAGGTATGTGTCCAAAGAGAACAAATTGAATCTTTACCCCACATCAATTTTCTACACGCAACCACAAGCGCATAAAGCAGTCAGTTATTCCGCAAGTTTGGGTAACATTCATTAATTCTTATCACAAAAGTGTGGCAAACTTCTTATTTGCACCAAAAATGGCACGAGGGGTGCCTTTGGGATGATTTTCCACTTAAAAATAAAAATAGTATTGAGGCAGGGTAAACCCAGCTCCACACAGATGCAGTGTGGGCTTGACTTTCTACCACAAATACATCCTCCCAATATGAACAGTTTCAAACATGCATCCTCCTCACCTGAATTACCATATACTTTAACAGGAGCTGGAGAAAATAGCAGGTTTGGTCTTCTGCAATTTTCTCTCCAGAGACGGCTGGCAAAAGCGGCGTTATTTCTTCCGGAAAAATCTTGGCTAAAATCAAATATTTTAAGCATAGCACACATGAAAACAGCGAAACAAGAGATATTTTCTAGAAAAGGTTGATTTGAAGATACCCATTAGCGCACTACCAAGCCGTGCAAGTGCAGCAGCTGCTCGGATGTCCAAAGCCCAGCGCATCCCCCCGAGGATGGCACCAGATCCCCGGCGGCTCGGACAGGTGAAGCAAGGAGGCGGAAACCTCCACAGCTGCGCGAGGGGCACCGAAACGCTGCTCCCGCTGCACCCGAATCAAAAGCAGCCAAGAGCCAAAGAGCAAACCCCGAGCGCCCAGAGGGCCAGGAGCGGCGGCTCCGGACGCCGCGGAACGCCGGGATCAGCCCCCTCCCCCGGGAGAAGCGGCCCCCGAGCCCCTCACCGTCGGGCGCGGCCGGGGGGCTGACCAGGCTCTCCAGGGTGCAGGGCCCGCGCGGGGACGGCAGCGGGGGGAAGCCGGGCACCAGGCAGGCGAACATCAGGATCTGCTCCTCGCCACAGTTGGTCTGCAGGGCTTGCAGCCACAGCAGGAAGAGGCGGATTCCTTCGCACCTGAGCTGCACGGCATGGATTGGGGGAAAGGCAGTAACACAGGTCCGTAAGTGCAGAAACGTGGGTAAAGAGGTCACAACAGGCAGGGCGAGGCTTTCCTTCCAGCGAGGTGCTGCACAGGCTTGCCACCGTCCCAAAAGTATTCACATTATTAATACAACCCTAGCTTTAACGCCAGAGAGAGCTCAAAAAATTAGGTATTAAGCAATATCTGTTGATACCCTCGCCAGGTAACTTCACAAAGGTCATTAGAGCAGCAAAATAACTGAAGACAAATATTAAAATGATCTAGGATGACAATAGTAAAATTTAAGATTGAAAGGTAAGAAAAAATTACAAAGCCTAACAATCTGAAAAACACCAATATTGGAAAGTTGCAAAGTAATATACTTCATAGGAATTAAAGTGAAAAGGAATATGAAAACATCAACGCAATACCTTGAGAGAATTTCCAGTGTGCAAAAGCTTCTTCAGAATTGACCCTGGATTAGGAAAATTAAATAGGCACTGTCAGACACTTCCCACCACAACGTTTTCGAAAACATTCCATAAAACATTACTTTAACGCCACTTACTCTGGGGCCACTGTGCTGGGTTTTAAGACAACTATGGGGGGAAAACCCCAACTGAATCTAGTTACAATCACCACCCACCCAAGATTAACTATGACATGTCTTTCCAGTGAGGTACTGCGGGTTTCGTCAGAGGACCACGTCTCAAATTATTTTCAAGAGCTGTGAATTATGCACTTTCCTTAAATGGGCTCCTTCCCTCAAGATCTCACCATTTCACAAGCTTAAATAGAAATTAACATATATAGGAAATACATATTAATGCACAGGAACATTATGCAAAAGGAAATCACAAGGCAGAGCCGTAAACAAATGCTCTGCCCAATTTTGTACATCGTTTTTTGGACGCAGATAAAAAACGACCCCGCTATGACCACTCAACAGAAGCATAAAGAATACATCAGCTACAGAGCAAGTGGCTGGAACCAGCCTGGTCTGGACTAGCTCAGCTGAACCGTTATGAAGCAGCCAGGCAGATGCCTCCTCGTATTTTTGTCAGTGCTGAGTGGAAACGTGACAAGAGCCCTTCCCTTGACCTTCAACTTCCGCTCATTGTTCTTCTGCAGCAGCAACTCCTTCTTCTGATGACAAACATGTCAGACAGCGCTGCAAACCAACCCCAACCACGACAAAAAAGTCCTACTTGGAAGGAATAGAACCCCCACACAATTTTAATAAGCAGCATAAAAACCCGTTGGTGCCACACGGGTGGCATTTGGAAGCAGAATTTTGAAAGCAGCGATGAATCCAAGACATTTGATTCAGAGGAAATGATCGAGTTAAACCACTTCACTGGATTTTAAGGTGCTCTGGCCATCCAAGGCTGCTCTCTGCCAGACTCCCCCTATTCCTTCCCTTATTCCAGAAGCTCCAATACCACTGGAGCTTGGGGAAAGAACAGTCAGTCTTGGGCTGAGGAAGCCACCCGTGGGTATCTCGTGTCTGTCATGGCCAAGGCCATATTCTAACAGGATGCTGGGAAAATTCTCCATTTCGTGAGAATCTGGGAAAGACAGCTGGGGCCAACCTTGCACAAATACCATGTATTCATAATTCTACTCATAAATCACTCATTAAAAGAAAAATTGATCCAAAAAAGCTACTAAAAAGTTTCTATTTTTTTGTTTGAAACTATTTCTTCTTACCTATGCTGCGAAAATGCCATCGATAAAAAATCCTCTCAGGTAGTAGCTGCAATATTTTCTGCAAGAAACAAAAACCAGTCAAATTTCCCGTAATAAAACTGCTTCATGGGAGGATACAGAGAAACAAACACACACAATGTATGTACGAGGTGGCAATGAGATGGCAATACGTACACAGAGGACACCACAGAAAAGCAAATACCCGTCGTGGCAAGGACTCCCGTCCACTGCTTTACTCCGGCTGTGGAGAAAGGCACTTGGAGTGCTCTGGGATGAACCCCAGGGCACGGATTTGAGCCCCTGTCCTTCCCCCGCCTGGCAGACCCCCAGCACTGCGGACATCCCCTGCCTGCTGGCGAGGGGCCCCCACGCCCCTGAGCAGCTCCCTTGGTGCAGTGCCCGTCCCCACTCCTGCTGGGGCTCGGGTCTGTGTTTCCCCCGGCCGCCAGGCTCTGATCCCTGGCTGAGGCACAGGAAACAGCGGGGCAGCTCCGGCAGCCGAGAGCTCCTCTACCTGTGCTCTCAGCGACCGCGCCAAGTTACACAAACGCAGAGCTCCTGAAGCCCCGGCACAGGCAGCTCACACAGCGCTCCGTGAGCAATCCTGGCCTGCCCCGGGCTGATCCCATCAGAGAGGCTCTGGTCAAACCCATTCCCCGGCACTTGGGTTACCCTACAGGGCATCCACAGAGGGATTCCTGCACATGCTTAAGTGCTTTACTGAAGAGAGCCTTATCTTAGCAGCAAAGAACACTCGGGGCTTCCAAATGTTTTCTTCGTCACTGCGGCGGATGATGGTAATGCTATTAAATAACCTGGATAAATCAAAACTATTGAGGGGATCTGACTCGGGTAAATATGGCTTTTAAAAGGACTTTAACTGGCTCCAAGACACCTTTTTCTTTTTAAACTACAGGCAGCATGGACTAGGGCTTGGCAGGCAGGTGTGGCAGTAGCAGCACAGCTCACCTACTGCTGCTCCGCCTCGCAAAGCTCTGGGAGCACACGCAGGTTCCACAGGAAAAATGTCTCCATCTCACAACTTTTCAGCCATTGAAATGAGAAATTAGGAAGACGTATTTAAACGGGAAGCTAGTTTTAAACATTTCCGTTTGGAAATCAAATGAAATTAAACAATGCTGTAAACGACTGACAGTCAGAGCTCCTTGCAATCATCGGACAAAATCACTGGCACAAATTTCTGCACAACAAAGCACCATGAAGTTCTCAGCAACACCACATGCAGGATGCAGACGGATGATAAGTCACTTAGGCAACAGCCACCCGTTTGTGGGTGCTCTGCACACAACAGCTCACAAGAGGAAACCAAGCATCAGAGCCCAGAAAGCCACTGGCACTGTGGGCCGCCCTCGGGAGCCAGCACCGCTGCCAGAGCGCGCGCTCGAGACAGGGAGCAGGACACACCTCCTGGTTTTCACAATAAAGGGTTTCGGAAATCATATACAGCACTCAAAATAGCCTTTTTGGAAATGCAACATTCCTTTCTCCATGGCAGAGGATGGAAGTCATGACAAGGTCACGGACGCAGGGAGCTAGACCTCGGGTCACAGACAGGCTGGTTCTCCTCCACACCCTCACCACAGCATGTGCTCCCCACACCACATTTAGCACTTCTAAAAGGTTAACCAGAGTAAAAACGCAAACCAGGCACGTCCCTTCCGCGTTCCTTGTATTTTGTTTCGGTGTCACTCCCCCAGCTCCCTCCCCAGCACGCCGTGGCAGCAGGACCCCAGGAGCAGAGGGTCCAGAGGTCGAGCTCCCTGTCCGTGGGCAGCAGGAATGCTTGGGATGAAGGATCCGACTGGCTAAACATGAGGCCATGACTCACATCGGGGCTTTACCTTGTTAGTCAAGCACCAGGCTTCTGCCAATCAGATTGCGGGATCCATGGACAAAGAATTATCATTATCCATCTACACATCAAAACACTGGCAGCCCACCACTCCTCCAGACCATTTCTGACATTAATCATTACTTAACTTGGCACGGGGCAGAAAGGAGCTCTGAGCTAACCCAGGAACTCTGCACGGGAGCTGGTTCTGTGCCCAGGCTCGCCACAAGCCGTGCGAGGAAAAGGCCCAGGAAACAAAACCCCGTGGCAAACCAGCAACAAAAACTGGGCTGGATTCAGGTGTCACACAACATGCTGCAGGGATGAAGCTTCACACATTGGCACAGTTATCGCGGAAAACCAGACAAAACCACAGGTATTTTGTTTCCACCGTTTTAGCCTGTTCCACAGTTTCACCCAAATTTGAACATGAAGTTCCCTTCCAGAAAGCGAGCTGCGACAAGGTGTGAGCTGCGGGAGTTGGCAAGGTGCAAAGCTCCATAATAAAGATCCACTGGAAAAAGAATTTGGTAACAATTTCCACATCCGAGCCTTAGCGAGCTTTAGGTCGTATCCAGAGAAAACCAGGAAAACAAATGATGCTGCAGAGCTCAACAACAAGCAGGAAAAGCAAGGCTAAACTCGAAACTGCACAAAACTGGGGGGGTTGGGGCAGGAAACAACGCGCTGACTGTTCTTTTCTCTTTACAAAACACAGAATCCAACACCCTTGTCAGGTGACTGAATCAAAACAATTCCAGGGTTCGAACCATGGGTAAGAGGACCGAAGTGCCTGTCTGAGGAAGGCTCCCATATCCCAAAGCCTTCTCACACGGCAAAAATGTAGACACTTAGGTCACCTCCCTTGTGTCCTCCTTTTCAGCATCCCAAAAAGCAGGAAAACAATAAATACGTGTATTTTGAAAAAAATGCAAAGGTGTGACTAATGCCCTGCACGGTCCTGCCCCGCAGCAAGCGGTCTCTCCGAAAAAGCGAGCCGTGTGCCCCCGCAGTGCTGCAGAGAGCACGGCTCTGCAGCGGGGCAGGGCCACTCCAAAGAACGCCAACGCGCAGCCCGCGTCTGCTCCTGCAGTGCAAGAAGGAGTAGGAGTCAGCCCCGTCCAAAGTCTACACCATCGCACAGAAATTTCTGGAGGTTACAAGTTAACTCCCAGTGCCACCAGCGCAACTCCCAGCTGGCGATTCCTGCCCCGAGCAGTGCGGCCCCAGGACTGCGGCGGTGCTGCAGAGTGACACCAGACTGCAAAATGCACAAACGAGCTCCAGCGGCTCCCCTTGCAACTTAGCTGCTCCAGCAGCATTTTGTACACCCTCCCCACCCCTGGGGTTCTAAAGAACGTGCGTTGCTATAAAACAAATGAGAGTTTCTTCCCCTCCAGCCTCGGCTGTCAGCCACACCGCTGTGAATCCGAGCTGGCTATTGACATCTTGTTCCTAGTTTCACACTACACTAATAAGAAATATTTTAAGAAACCCCACAGTGCGAAATAATATTGCTTTTTCAGAAAACACATAGATCTATTTAATGCTTAGTGCTTTGCTGCATCTATATGGTAATCCATTACAGCACACTTGAAATAGAAATTAGGTATTACTACTGATCAACACATCAGGGTATCTGTCAGTTCTTTTAACTGATTATCCATAGTTCTTTTTCGTTTGGACTTCCTGCATGACTAGGAATAATGTTAAGTTTAAATCTTAGTTTACACAGGATGCTGCTTTTTGAGAGCTGTATCTCTCTCTTTTATCGAAGTAAAATAAAAACCACCCAGGTCTGTATTTCGACAGACTCGCTCTGACTTAACCAAAACCGCTATTTCTTTTAAAAAGCTTTTTGTTTTTGCCCCCCCCTTGTTGAATCAGGCCATGACTGGCAGCTCCGTGCCTATCACTGCGTGCTGGCTGCCCTGCTGCAGGGCACAGGGAAAGCTGAGGCTGGGCCCAAACCTCACCGAGATCCCGCGGGATGTTCTCCAGCCCCGCGGCCGCAGGGGGACAATAAGCACTGCTGCTCTCACAGAGCCGCTCTGGACGTGCCAGGCTGGCCTCTGATCAGCAACAGCCACCCCAAAGGCGCCCTTGCTGAGCAAACCCACCCCTGGAGGCAGAAGCGGTGGCGGTGCCAGCGGCAAGCCTGCAGCCACGTCCCTTCCGGGGGAACGGATCCGGAATTTCCAGGAGTCAGTGGCAGGTGCATCTCCTTCAAGCCAAGTCAAGGCGGAAGAGCTCTCCCAGGCCTCTGTGCTCAAGCACTGCTGGTGGTTTCAGAGTGCTCAGCTACCAAAACCTGCAGCAATTTAGAAATTTTCCAGCTCCTATTCACGGACCCGGATGAGCCAAGAGGCCGATGAGCTGCTGCAGGCACACTGATTCCAATCTCCATGAAGGCATACTCCATTTATTGCACCAATAAATTATTTACAGGTATTTGTTGAGGGAAAGTGTCTGCCCAGAGCACACAGGGCACTTAGCTCTGCCCCAGGCATAACAGGAAACAGTCAGATCTCTGACGTAAAACACGTGAAACACATAGCTAGAATTTACCACAGAAAGCTGCAAGCATAGCAGCAATGTTACTGGAATTACAGCAAGTGGTTCCAAAAGTCATGTTCTGTGTGTGGAAAAGTAGAGCTATAAACACTTTCGCTGTTATAAACAAAAAAGCCCCTCTGTTGCTCTACTGAGCTTGAGACTCGGTGTTCACATCTGCACCAAGCTCGAGAAACCACAAACTCCACACAAAACGTGGATTTTGGGAAGCTTTTCTACATCTGAATAATTCAGAGCACAAAACATTTCATCCAGTGAACTTGTTAGATCAGTGGAATGGATTTTATGACACCCATCAGCCACAGATGTGCCTGTTCTTAACTAATGAAGAAAAATTACAGAGAACAGGAAGAAATTGATCTTTGTATATCAAAACCATCGATCTGCTTTTACTTCATTAGAGATTCAAAACAACACAGTGTGAGCGGAATCAGTACCTGACGCTGCAAGAAAGAAAAAACACTTTATTATTTAAAAAAAAAAATCCTAAACTTTCACAACCAAGTGATGGCACAACACTGCTATTGGGCCCAGAAAATGGACATAAACACCTTCTGGGAGGTCTGTGACACACAGAGCTCAGAGCTGCCCACAAAGCTTCAGTTTTGAGCTGTTCCCTCAAAAGGGAACAGGCACACAAGGAATAACAGTAACCTGTTCTGCAAATACACTGCAAATAGAGAGAGCCAAGCCCTAGCAGAAAAAAATAATTGTGTGTCACAATAATTTTGGGCTTTTAGCTGAAACGGGGAAAAATAACAGTACCGCTGCCATACCATTTCACAAATATCTATTTGGGAAAAGACAAGGCCAAAGCACCTTACAGAGTTAGACCCAAGCATTTGGCAATATTAATTGCAACAGTTGAGCCTTCACATTCCTCCCGTCTGGTTAACATTTCTTCTTTGAGTAACATGCTGTTTGAAGCTGCTGCTGAAGCGGCTGCCAAGTGCAGCTGAAGAGTGAAATTAAAACTTCCATAAATTACTATCAAGTCAAGTCAGTTTCCAGAAGATTTGTGGGAAAAGCCTTTGCTGCCCGATACACACACTAGGTGTCACTCCACAACAGCAGCACAATCCCACCAAACCTCCAGGAAAGGCAAAGGCAATTCCCTCATAAATATTTTTATTGATTTTTAAGCTGTTAACCCTCAGCACGGGGACTCGGGATTTGTTAATCCTAAGCAACCACCTATTTAGCTAATTAGAAGAAAACGCAGCAGCCCCCCGGCTCACGCTGACACATCAGACTAAATATGGAAAGCTTAACAATCAATTAGTTTTGTTTCCTGTGGCTTAGAGCATGAATGTTTCATCGCTCGGCACCTCTGCTCCCCTGCCCCGTGCTGAGGCTCTCGGGCTGCTCTCCTCCCGTGCCTATCTCACCCAGGGCCAGCTACCCAGGACTGCACGCTCACTCCCCACCGCAAAGGGAATCCCACAAAAACACTTCAGGGATCGCCTCTCCCCAGGGCTGAGGGTGTTGCACAGCCCTCTCCTCCACCGGGACCCCAAGCAGCCCCTGGATCAGACTCGACCCCAAGCAGCCCCTGGGTCAGACTCACTCGACCCCAAGCAGCCCCCGGTTCAGACTCGACCCCAAGCAGCCCCTGGGTCAGACTCGACCCCAAGCAGCCCCTGGGTCAGACTTGACCCCAAGCAGCCCCCGGGTCAGACTCGACTCCAAGCAGCCCCCGGTTCAGACTCACTCAACCCCAAGCAGTCCCTGGGTCAGACTCACTC
>VWPU01008879.1:0-10159 GCA_013398955.1 Callaeas wilsoni
GAAGAAGAGGAAGAAGAAGAAGATGAAAAGGAAGAAGAAGATTATAATCCTCTAAATGTAGATTTTTTTATTATTATTATTGTTATGAGGAGATGTTTTCCTCATGTTATGAGTGGGGAAATTCAGAGTTCAGGGGCTTTGGGAAGGGGCCTGCACATATTCACTGCCCTGTGCTTTCGCTCTTCTCTCTCCAGCAGCATTTACTGATGCCCAAGTTTGCTAAATAAGTAAATAAACCCTAAATTCCATGCCCAGCACACCCAGCCCCGGGGGGTGGCATGGCAGAGGGGATTATCCATCTCCCACTGCCTCAGTCCAGGCAAGAAGCCTCTTTGGGAGCCTCCTGTTGACTTTTTGGCCACATCTGTCTGTCAGCACTGTGGGAATGTTAATTTGGATATCAGGCTGCGTGTACCTGGATCCTTTCCAAAGCATGTGCTCCCCAGCTTGCATCAATTTAAATATTTCATCTGGAATTTGCATCCATGGCTGAAAGAGTTCAATAGTTACCAAGACCTGGCGTAACAAACCTTGTTTCTTCTTGTTGTGTCACTGACCAGTCCTGCCTTACGGGGTACTCAAATTTAACGGTTGTAGAATATGAATGCACTCATGTCTGTGTTGATGTACAGGTAGAAACCCCACAAAGAAAGGGCTGTGGTTAATAAATTCTGGCTCCGTTTCTCTCTGGTTTTGCTAATTCAGCAATTATTCACAGCCTTAACTCACAGATTAATCCTGACCAGCTCAGGAGTGGACTTTGGTCAGTAGAAATGGATGGATGTCAGGTTTTAGCTTTGAGATTTTGTTATGTTTAATGTTAAAGCTCCTTTTTTAGAATCTCTCATTGATTTATAGACTGGATAAAATATGTTGTAAACACCAAATGGCATAGATGGCACCACCTGGTCTCTAGTACTTTATTTCTTTATAGGTTGAAAGCGAGATAAACTCTTTCTAAGCAGAGCCTTGAGTGTTGTTACCTTAAGGAAAATTATTAATTTGAGTGCTTCAGTAGATTTTTAGTCTGTCCTTTTTCTGTCTCCTAGAAAAGTGGTTTTCTCGCTGATTTGTGTATAGCACCACCTCAGGTAACTCCTTAATATTTAGGGTTAATATTTAGGCCTTCTCTACATAACAGTCACACAAGTTTAACTTTGAAGCAGACTTAAATCTGTGCATTCACATGGTGAGATCAATGGATCTACCCATTCATGGGGAGAAAGTGATCTTAGGAAAGCGTGAATTTTCGTGTAATTGGGACAGGGGAAGAAGTTGTTGCAGAATGCTCGGAGTTAGCTTTTAAAAATGTTACTGTTTTTGTTCAGCACACTTAGAATTTCCTTATTGCATAAAATAATCACACTTTCTGCAAGTCCCCGTGGCCCAGCTAAGGGTTTATATCACACTCAGCCCAACAGGTGCTGTTTGTGGGGCTCATTTGGAATTACCACTGGCTCTTGGCACGGCTCAATTCCCAGAGTTGTGTTTCCTAGGCTATCTCTAGTGAAGTCTGAAGGAGCCAGATGACTTCCCAGGCCCCATAAAGGCATTTTTTATGGAGACTTGGAGCATATTTATGTGCTGCACACACCCCCCCCAGCCTGTTAAAAGCAAGAATTCGGTGCAGGTTTCCATTCTTATCTCACTGCTCACATTTGTTTCACAGATCACCTTTAAAAGGGCTGTAAATGGGCTGTGGGGCTCAATTCCCGGGCTGAGCCTAAAGCTTGCAGCGGGTTTGTGTTCTGGACGGAGCTGGGGATTAACTCTGCTCTGTTTAACAAGTCCCCCAAGCCTGAGGAGAAGTCATTCCCCACAAAGGAGCTGGTATTCCACCATATTCCAGGGAAAGGTGTCCCCGCCTGTGGTGAGGGCTGGAACTGGATCTTTAAGGTCCTTTCCCAACCCAAACCATTCTGAGATTGAAATGCATTGGGTCAGACCCTTCCTGTGGAAATCAGTGCCTGGCCCCTGCTTTAAACCCAAACCCTTGGATTAATCCTTTAATCCAGCTGGACTGGGGCAGATTTTCACTCCTGAGCCCTGTGCTATCCGTGTGATGGCACTCAAGGTGATGATTGGTGCTGCTCCTGATGCCTTAGGATTTTAGCTTTTATCTTTTCATATATCTGTAATCCTGCAGTTCTTTAGTGTGTAACTCTGAGCTCCATACAGAGTGTGAGCAACTGCTTTTCCCGTTTTGGTCAGACACAACAATTCCTCTCCAGGCCTGGGAATCAAGGACACCGCACCGCCTCAGGCCCCGAGAAATGGGAACAAAAGTGAGTTGGGGGGAGCAAACGGAGAGAATGGGACTGCACTGCCTGAAGCTGGAATTGCACAATGAACCTCTGATTGCAAATGGACAGAACTTCTATCTGTCCCAAAAACGTGTGGCTGTGTCCATCCTGGGTGCAGTCTCTGCCCAAGAGACTCCTGCACTGCCCAAGGTGCGCCCTGGGAAGGCCTTTCCATAAATCCCTGCCCTTTATCCTGAACTCTGCCCAGCCTCTGCTCCAGGGCAGCCTCTCCAAGGCATCACTCCGGTGGTGGCTGCGTTCACCCCCGCTGAAGTTTTAATGTGAATTAACAGGAACACGTTGCTCACCTCTGAACCCATTCCCGTTGCCGCTGGAGCAGGCAGGAGAGGGGGACCCTTGGGGTCTGATGACAGGAGCAAAGGCACTCTTCTGTTTGACAGCGGGGAACACCGAGGAGGAGAACGGGAGGATGGAAGAAGTGCTGGAGGAGCCGACTGTTGGACTTGAAGACATCACTGCCGAAGGAAAAAAGGGATTTCTCATCAGAAATTTGACAAAAGCGCTTCAAGAATCCATGGTCCGATTCCTTGTTTGACCTCTCAAAGGAAGTCTCATTCTCTCAGTGGGTACAGTTAGAGTAAGTCTGAAGTAGAGAGGGAGTTAAACTGAATAGTTCAGAAAAAACAGTGCTTAATTCTTTTAAAATTAAGGGGGAGGGTGCCTGAAAATTGAAAGTCATCAAGGGAAAAACAGGGTCAAGAGGAACAGTAATGGCCTGTCCACTCAGTGTCCTTGGAATTTGGGAAGGCTGGCAAATCCTGTGTCTTCCCCAGTTTTTTGAAAATTAAATACCCTTGGTTTCAAGCTTAGATTTTACTCTAAATTGGCTACTTTTTAAAGAAGCATCTTGCAAGAAAAAAAGCCCCTTTCTATGTCCAATAACTTGTTAAGGAACTGTTTGCTGAGCTTCCAGAATAATATCCGCCACTCCTCAGCAAAAGGAGGAACAAATAACAATGTTTCATGTGAATTCCCAGGTCTCTTGGAAGTACCAGGTTCAAATCACAGCAACAAGATGCTGGAGACCTGGTCCTTTCCTTATGGAAAGCTCCAGAAGAGGGGTTAACAACAACAATAAAAATAATATAATAAAACAAACAATAAAAATAGCTGTTTGACTTTCCATCCTGTTTTCAGATATCTACATATATAACATATATTTAGTTATTTACTTACACCATAGCTGCTGGTGAATACATTTTTTTTTGTTGTTTTTCACACATTCCCCAGCCAGAGGGAAATCAAGGTATGGAAGGAAGAGTGGCTGCTCATGGTAAAACAAGCAGAAATTGAGAGCTTAATTCCATTATATGTTATATTTCTGGTTATGAAGTTAATATGGTTTCACAGGAAATTAATCCCCAGTTCAGCTCTCAGTTATTGATAATGCCTTCAAACTCATAAAAATTATTTCAGAGTGGCTTTTACCCAGGATTTGCAAAGTCTCTGTGCTAAAAGCAGTGGCTACTCGCTTAATAAAGCTGCAAATTGCACCTCATTTCCCTCTGTGGCTTTGCCACTCAGGAATCTGCATGAGGATAAAAAAACAGAGGGGAAAAAAGAAGTAGGGTTCAACGCCCAAAAAACGGGAACACCTTCTGGTTGATACCCCAACACACCCAAACACAAAGAGAACCTTTGGCAGAATGGGCGCTGAACCCATTTTTGCTGGTTTTGTGGGGAAGGAGGAGGCAGGACGGGGAAGAAAAGCGGGAGAGGCCGTACATCCGTAGGGGGACCCCGTCGGGGAGCCGTTGATGAAGCCGGGGGAGCCCGGCACGCCCAGGTTGGACATGGGCACGTTGCTGTAGCCGTTCATGCTGTTGCTGGAGGTGCTGTAGTTGGACTGCTGCGGGGTGGAGCTGGACGAGTACCCTCGGGGGGAGATGCTGCTGGTGTTACGGATGTAACCTGGAAAAAAAGCACATTTCACGACACCTCCGTGGCTTAAAGCTGCCTCCCTGCTTAAAGAAATGTCACTGGAATCCAGGTTCTCGACAACGTTTGGGCAATACCAACAAACTCGGTGGTTTTTCCCTGCAATTTGAGTTCTGAACCAACTTTTTGAAGTGATCTGATGTACATTTTTCCAATAAAATTTGGTTTATTAAAATCTTAAGTTCATTCCGAGACCTGGACAAATCTTAAGTTCATTCCAAGACCTGGACAGCATTGTATGCGCTTCTGTCTCCCTGGGGCAAATTCATTCCAAGACCTGGACAACATTGAGTGTGCCTCTGTCTACCTGGGGTAAATGAATTCCAAAACCTGGACAACATTGTGTGTGCTTCTGTCTACCTGGGGCAAATTAATTCCAAGACCTGGACAACATTGTGTGCGCTTCTGTCTACCTGGGGCAAATTAATTCCAAGACCTGGACAACGTTGTGTGTGCTTCTGTCTACCTGGGGTAGAATTTATAATAGATGGGATTTTCTACCGTCGAATGGGGGAGGTTTTACTCTTCAAATTATTGTTGAATCGTTGAATTATAGGTAAATTATAGATAAAGTAAGTACATTACTAAGGGGAAATTATAACCCATGTAAAGTTTGTAGTTTAGCTCAATTTAGTCTGCTTGGGGGAAAGAATAAGTTGGATGAGTAACACCCATTTTTGTTGTAATGAAAAATGCTAACAAGTATTTGAGAGCCAAAATTTAGCCTTTTTTTACTCCAAAAAGAGAGTAGCTACCAGCATAAAAGGACAAAATTATTACTATTCCAGCTGCAAAAGGGTTTTTCCATGGAAAAGCTTTCATTAGAGAGAGTGATACAATAATTACATTGAAAATAGTCACTATTTAGCTATAATATTTAAGTCTATCAAGTCAGGTAATTTCTGCTCATTTATATTATGAGGTTCTAATTCAGGGCTGGTAAGACCTTAAAAAAATGAGCAAAATTATCTTCTTTATGGGTTTTAACTTTTAATAGAAGCTTAACTTTCTAAGGCCTTGGTTTGATGCCTTAGAGTATTAAACAGAGCAAATTATTTCAATTAACCACAGACTGTGTGTGCTAAAAATCAAAATATTTGGGAGGCAGAAAAGTTGATAATTCTTCCAACGCCAATACAATGTTTCACGGGTTGTTTTCCTCACAATCAATAGAGTATCTGGACTAAATGTAATACATACAATATATGAATGTTGGTAAAATTAACACTGAACCAGCGCCTCAAAAACAAAAAAAAAGAAAATTTCCCACCTCTGTGTGAGGTTTTTTCCAGCTGCTGCCATTGCCGTTTGTGAAAACAGAGATTTAATCAAGAACATTGATATTTTGAGAGGGACAGGGAGACAGTTCAGGGGCAAGTTGGAGCCAGAAAGGAATCAAAAATTATTTCAGATGAGACACGGGGGCAGCACCGCCCTTTGGGATGCCCAGAGTTGAAGGCATCGCTGGGCACATGGAGAGGTTGGAAAACTGATCCAGAGGGAAGAAACGATTGGGAAGATGGATGGGTTGGGGTTTTCGACGTGCGGGGAAGGCGTCGGGGCTCACCCTGGTTGTTGCCCTGCGCCGACTCGGAGATGCTGACGCCCAGCTGGCCGCCGTAGGAGTTGATTCCCATCATGGAGCTGTGCGCGGGGGAGCTGGAGAGCGCGGGGATCTGCGCGGGGTTCCGCGGCACGCTGTACAGCGCCTCGGCGATGTCGGCCGCGCGCTTCAGGATCAGGTCCTGCGGGACGGGGACCAGCTCAGGCGGGGGCACCGGCCACCTCCCCGCGCCCGGGCCGCGCGGACCCTCCCCCGGCAGCCTCACCTGGTTGTTGTGGGGGGTCCCGTACAGGGCCTCGACCAGGTCAGCGGCTCTTTTCAGCAGCATTTCCTGCGCGGGGAAAAGAGGGAAAGAGGTGTTTCAACGGCGAGAAATAGCTCCGTTCAGTAAAATTGATGAAACGCAAATAAGACGAAGCAAAATGAACGTGCGAGAAATAAAGAAAACAAATAAATAAATAAAAAGAATTAAATGAAACAGATAATAAATAAAAGAAAACAAATGTATAAATCAAATAACAATAAAAATAAATGCATAATAAATAAGAATAAACAGGAAAATACCATTAATTAAATAAATATGTAGTAAATAAAGTACAAATAAATAAAATAAACACATTGAAATTATAAAATCAAACAGAATAGGAGAAAATAAATAAAATAATAAATAGAATAAGAGAGAATAGACTAGACTAGCCTAAAATAAAATAAATAAATAAATGCAATAAGTAGAGGGATAGGATGGGATAGGATGGGACAGGATAGGATTGGATAGGATAAGAATAGAATAGAATAGAATAGAATAGAATAGAATAGAATAGAATAGAATAGAATAGAATAGAATAGAATAGAATAGAATAGAATAGAATAGAATAGAATAGAATAGAATAGAATAGAATAATTAAATAAATAAAACTGTGAGCTAATAGTCTCTCAAGTGACTCCGGTGTTTGTGTGTGGTCACTCTGAAACATGGGTGCGTTCACCAGGTGTTGTTTGCCGGGCATCTGAAGAATTTGAGCCCTCACAGTGGGGCAGAGCAGGCCCCCCAAACCACGAGTGCCCTTGGAGCCAGCCGGAGGGGATCCCTGGCTCGGCCGTGCCGTGTCCGGGGCTCCTCCGTGACCCGGAGCTCTCCAGAGTCCTGAACCTGCTCCACCTCAGCAGCACCAAAAACGGAGACAAATCCCGACATCCCCGCTCCCCCGGGGATTTCAAGGTATCTTTTTGCACGGACACACGAACACGTGTGGGATTCAACAGATTCCTTTGCATGGACACGGCATTTGGGCTCAGGGATTTGCCACCGTGGATAAATGCAGGGGGCGAGGACAATGAACCGGGAATGTTCACTGGACTCATCTCAGCAGCAAAATTACCCAGAGACTGTTTGAACTCTCCCACATACAAATCACTGTGGGTTCTACACAATCCCGTTCTTGCTGGGCTTAAAACGAACTCAGAGTTCAGATGTGATTGTCATTTAAGATATAATTGTGTCTCTTCTATGAATTAGAAGCGAAAGAACACACTTGGTGGGCTGAGTGAAATGCTTATAATTATTTTACCTTAGCTAATCTTTCGGGGTCCCCGGGATGTCTTGGGATGACCTTCTGCAGTCTCTGGAAGCCGTAATCTATGGTAGGTTCATTTAAAGCTGGAAGAAAAACATCAAACCCCACCACATTGCATGAGTGTATGTAAATGTGTATTTTTTTATGGCTTTTTCTCAATAGGAGAACAAAGAAACCACGACTTCTGCACTTAGAACTGCTCCAGTTTCCCTGGCTGACTTCTCCTCCTCTATCAAAGGCTGAATGAATAATTTGGAAGATGCAGCAGCACTGTGACAAAATACTCCTTTAAGGAGTTTCGCTCTGGACAAAACCACGACAGCAATAAAGCAAATTATGAGACAAATACACACCAGAACAGGTCTTCTCCCGCTGGTTACACAGCCAGAAAATCAGAGAGTCGTGTTTGCTCCTCTAATAAACACATTCCACACACGCCCCCAACGTTTTGCGGTGCCAAAGTAGGGCACAGCTCTTCATTAGACACATTCCCTTCCCCAGTTGTGTGCTCTGCATATGCCGCCACTTCCCTGTAATGATCTTAATCTCTGGTGGATAAACCAGGATATTTTGACCCAGATCCTCAGTTAGCAATAGCTGGCAGAGCCCTACTGGCATCGCTGATGATTTCAGAAAACTTCAGACACTCTCATAGTCTCTGCTAGGAAATCACAGCAATAATAATCGAATTTCTGATTATTCAGACTCCAATTTAAATTGCTGCAGAAGCCCAAAGTCAGCTTGCAGCATTCTGTGTGCTCGGGCTCTGCCTGCCTCCACCACCTCAGCAGTGCCACTGTGCACCAGCACAGTTACAGGGATGTTTTTCTTTGAATTCCCTTATTCTTCAGAATGCACATTTTAACACAAATGACACATTCATGCTGAGGATCCTGTGAAGAATTTCATGACACATTTAATAAGTAACATATGTAAGTCCTTTAGCACTACCCTCAGACAGTGCTGGCTTAGACCCTCTTGTACCATTTGTGGTTCTTTTGGGGGGAAAAAATAATCTCTATTTTTTAAATAACTGGCACAGCTGAAAACCTCTGATTGCAAGAGATGCTGATGGTTCTTACTGAATCATCCAAAATATCCTGAGCACCTCACAGGAGAAGCATCTCCCACACCAAGAGAATGAACCCATCAAGTGAGACAGACTTTTACACTGATCCAGGTTCCCTGTTTATCCCTGTCTGCCTTCGGTATAACAACACGAAGGCAAAAGGTCACGTTCCCCACTGAGATACATTTTATATTTACTTTTTATTAAATAATTATGGCATGGCATGAAGTTTAAATATTACAGGAGATAATCGAGTGGGAATTGAGCAGAGAAAACCCAGACCTGAGAATTTAGTCTTGGCTATACTTAGAATGTCTTTGCTCTCCACTGGGAGCCATTCTGGTTTGCTTAAGGAGTTTAATAATACACATTTCAACTGCCACAGAATCTACATCCCGTTTGGGAAGAGGGGTTTTTTGGGGGGTGGGTTATTTTGCCAATAATCCTGGGAATTAGAGGCCAATTCTCTCAAGAGCCTAAACATCATTATGTGCCATTTCTCTTCTTGATCACAAATCTATTCATTTAAGTTATATGTCTAAAGCTAAAGAAATGTGAAATATATAGGAATTCAAATATGTGACGTATACAGGAATTCAAATATATAAAAAGTTACTAAAAATAGCGAATGGGAATATGCAAAATGCTAATTCAGGAAGAAGAAGCTGGCTATTATTCAAGAAACATTTTTCCAATGGATTGATATGGACATTTTCATCCTGATAGATCAACAGCAGCAAATCATTTCCCAACAATGCTGAATTGTTCTCAGGCTCAGCCATCCTGAATCAATGTGTACATTATGTCTTTCAGCACAAAGGTTTTCTTTACAGCCTGCAACAAATTTGCCCACTACTGGTTTTACTCATTAATGGAACAAAAATATCTCTGTCGTGAAATCCTGCTAAAAACCAACACCAAGTATTTGGAGGAGTAAATGACACCTTCCCAACTGGAGGCCAAAGATGAAGAATCCACCAGCAAGTTTAAGCAGCTTCCCCACAATCCCACTTCCACTGCTGGGTCAGGAGTGATTTATCTGTGTATTACATAGAAATGTGCCAGAATTATATCCAAATGCTTTGGGGTTCATGGATTCAGGGACCTTAAAGGGGTCTGACACACAAGCAGGCTGTTCATTATTTCCTAGAAATCGGATATCTGAAATGAAGCCCCTCAGAAAGTGGACTCTGAAATGTACCCTTAAAGGGTACAAAATCCCTTTGGCAAGCCTCAAATCCAGAGTTTCAGGCTCAAGGGGTCTCTTGAGCTTCTCGAAACAATTTAAAAACTGGGCATGGCGTGATATAATGTGTGCACAGAAGGGAAAGCCACCTGAGGGATAAACTAAATTATCAGTGAGCCTGTAAACCTCTCCCTAGCATGACCGTTTTAACAACAGATTCGCTGTATAGAAGTAGGGAGAGATCTAAATGTGTCACCACCGACCTGACTTTATTCATGTGAGGCTCAAACAGAGCCTGGACAGTGCTTCCTCTTCGATACTCTTTACCTTTCAAAACCTGTGTTTCCATCTCAAACAGAACAGTTCTGACTCGCTGGAATAGGAGGGGAAGAAGAATTCTCACAGCTGAGCAGGTTCTTCCACGACACTTGGCTGCACCTGCCAGAGCTGCAGCGGCATCTCAGCCCCTCTGCGGGCCCGGCTGCGACACCCCCCCGGCACAGG
>VWPU01008880.1:0-10924 GCA_013398955.1 Callaeas wilsoni
ATACATCCCAAAATATGGATTTGTGCATGGTCAGGAGTGTTTGGGGGGACTTCCAGGTGCATTGCTCCCAAAAGTTACAGTACTGATCTGTCTCAGCCTGGAAAAAATTGTTTGTCCTCCCACTTTTCCTCCTACCTTAATGCTTTCTGTATCCACCTTTTGCAACTAAGTATTTAAAAATACAAACTTTGAAACCTTTGAATGCAAATATCTGGAATTACCCAGAAGATTAAACAACTGAAGCCAGCATCTCACCATCCCACATGTAACCAATTCCATTCCTGAAGAGGCCATGAGAATTGATTTTGTTAGCAGTTTTTATGGAATGCTTCAAATATCATTTGTTCAGTGGAAGCAGCCATTGCTCAAGAAGGAAAGAGATATGTGCCTGTTATGTAACTCACTGAATCTCTTTTTCTCTTGTTTTTGCCAAGATCCTCTTGATAATGGTGTGAATTGTTTAGGCAAGCTCATGCAGCCTACAGACATATGTACATACAATCTCAAAAAGAATTTTCTGTTCCTTGTTCCCAGGTACACACCACACCATGCTGCATATTTTAAAAACCTGCTATAGCCTGTTAATAGAGTGTGGAAATAACCCTGGAGGATAAGGCGCACAGAGTTTATTACATAACTTTAGAAATTTTGGCCAGGAAAAAATGTCGATCCTATTAAATAGGTTTTAATGAAGTCAAGATTTAGTGATTTTTATGATAGTATCTTCATTCCAGTTGCTGTTCCAGCATGGCAAGTCCTGTGTCCCATTAGCCCCTTACCAAAGAATAAACTGTTATTGGTGGACTTTATTTTCAATTTTTATTTGCAAAGGACAGGATGGGCAGTTGCTTATGTTGGCTTTTTCTCAGTACTATTATTCCCCTAAAATCTGATTATGAAGGGGATTCCAGTGAAGCAATTAATAAATAAAACAAAAATAAGTAGCTTGGAAAGAAATACTCAGGGATTTTCCTTGCTGCAGAACATGGAGCCTGAGTGGTGCCTTTTGGCTGAGACCCACTGAGCTATAAAGATCTTCACTTGCATTTTGTACCTTTTAAACCTATTTTAGCCAAAAGAAACACAGGCTAAAGCTCTAGCTGACACAATCTCAATTGCTCACAGGACAATTTCTTCTTCTTTTTGGTTGACAACTGCTCATGGACGTGTTGGAGAGAGTCCAGAGGAGGCACCAGGATGAGCAGAGGGATGGAGCAGCTCTGCTGGGAGGAAAGGCTGGGAGAGCTGGGATTGTTCAGCCTGGAGAGGAGAAGCTTTGGGGTGACCTCATTGTGGCCTTGCAGGGCCTGAAGGAGCCCACAGGAAACATGGAGAGAGACAATTTCTGAGGGATGGAGGGACAGGACACAGGGAATGGCTTCCTACTGCCAGAGGGCAGGGATGGATGGGATATTGGGAATCAGGAATTGTTCCCTGGGAGGGTGGGCAGGCCCTGGCACAGGGTGCCCAGAGCAGCTGTGGCTGCCCCTGGATCCCTGGCAGTGCCCAAGGCCAGGTTGGACACTGGGGCTTGGAGCAGCCTGGGACAGTGGGAGGTGTCCCTGCCCATGGCAGGGGTGGCACTGGATGATGTTTATCATCCCTTCAAACCCAAACCATTGTATGATTCTGTAACTCTATAATTATTGACTTCCCCCAGCTACCCTGTGTGCTGAGATAGCACAACTGTAAAAATTCAGAAAATGAGTCAAATTCCTGCAGAGACCCCCAGGATGAGCCCCTCAGCATCCTGTGCACAGCCACCCTTGAGTTCAGGACCAGCGTGTGCCCAAATGCTCCCATTTCCTTTCAAGGAGGGGCTGCTTTTATCCACGCTATTTATCCACACTATTTATCCACATTAACATAACATGGGAGGGGAGAATATCAAACCAAACGAAACTTTAGTTAATTGCAGTGCATTTAATCAGCAATGAAGACATATCCTTTCTTTGACAGCGAACTGGAAAAGCCCTTAAGCCGTGTCATGGTGGTAGGACAAAAAATTTGCATTTTTATCCTGGAGGGATTTTGTTGCTTCATAGCAGAAGTTCTGGACTATTTTGTGTCGTGGTTTGAAGAAGCAAACTGAGCTGCATGTTCTCTGCTGCAATTGACTTTGAGGAAGTGTTAAAATGGAAATGTTAAATGAATTGCTTTGAAAGCCTTGATTTTCCATTGAAAGTAGTTCACTGTATACCGTGGCTGAAAACTCAGTGTATTTATGTGTCATCTAAATGTCTTCATCCTTTTCACAGCATTTGATGAGGTATTACTTCAGTTGTGATGTTTATGCTATTTACTGAATGTGCTTAACTGTAAGAAAAATGAAACCATGTCTCAAATTCCTGGAGAGAAGTGGAGGAAAATCCCCTCTTCCTTTATGAGCACCCACCCTAAACCATGAGCAGAGTGGATTGGATTTTTCTATAGATGCTCTGCTACACATTCCACCCACTTCCTCAGGTTTTCCGTGGGTGCCGGACTTCCAAGGACCGGGATGGGACCCACAGCAGAGCTCATAAATGAGCACCAGGACAGATCTCCCAGTGCTTCCACCCCACAGCCTCTCATCTGAAGAGAATTTCCATGGGCCACATTAGCATAATCCATCAAGGGCTTCTGGAAGTAAGAGGCTGAACTACTGGATTTTTGAAGTTTTTGACTTGTAAATCAGCCATCTGGTACCAGCATCACTAGAAAAGAAGAAATACATAAAAACCTACTCAGTCTGCTAAGTTCACAAAGACGACACAGCCTGCAGTTCTTCCTTGATATTTTTCTCCTTTTTTTTTTTTTTTTTTTTACTTCTTTGTCCTGGGCTGTTCGGATCAAAAAAAAACCCCATAACCCCTAGAAAAATAAGCCCCACACAGATAAAGAAAGTATATGGAGGTGGATATTGCATAAATGTCCCGAGATGGGCATGTACCAGTGTTGGAAAAGAACCATAATGAATGTTATAATGAGCATGTTTGAGACTGGGTAAGATCAATTACACCCTCAACAGTAAAACTGATGTCACGGAAGGTTGCAAGAGCTCCAGGTAAATGTTGTGGGGCAGGATGCCAAGAGCTGTGAGTTCTTTAGCTGAAGAAATTCTAAGCTACCTTAGCATCAAGATAAGAAACAAAAAAGGCATTAAAGGAGACGGAGCTACAGTACACAGGAGCTGTGACATCACTGATCTGCCTTGGAGTACAGTGCAAAAACACATTTGCTTGTTGTTGCAAGTTCCACTTCTGATTTTACTTATACTGGGAAAGAACTCCGTCAAGGTCACTGAAACCACAGATGTGCAAACACCGATCTCTCCGAGTCCAGCCTTGCGTAAGATTCGGTTTAATGATAATCTCTCAAGGGTGGCTTTTAAAACTCATCCTTCCACATGACAGTTGAGACAATTTCACACGTGGTGGTTGCTTCCAGGCCTCAAAGGGTTATGTTTTTAGTGTGAGGTTAGCTACATTCAGAACGAAACCTCCTTCGCCATCAGCGCAGTGAGTGTGTCAGGATATTGCTGCTGCAGCAGCAAGAAAGCCTCCTCCTGTGTTTTAATGTATAAAAAGAAACACTTCCTGAGAAACGAGCCCCATCCATTGTGTTCCAGGTCTGATTTTTTGAAGTATGGGGACATGCAATAGGCACAATTGCTTTCAGTAAAGGGGACAAAGGGTAATGACAGGCTCCAGAATGGGCTCTGACAAGCCCCGGTGCTGTGGGGTTTTTATCACCCCATCGGGCTGGCTCACCCTCCTGCTGGAGATGGCCACAGCCTGCAGCTCCAAGTGGGCTTGTTTCCCAGCAAAGAGCGGTTATGTGAAGGTTGTGAAGCAGAGCAGGATCCCACATTCCCTTCTGCTGGCACCATTTTGGGAGCAGGAGCCTCTGTCCGAGGGGTGGGAGAGGCAAGGACCTCTTGAACCACCACAGCTGTTTTCTCAGGGAGCATGGCTTTATTACAGCCTTCGTGACTTGTCATTACACTTTGGTTCACCCTAGTCCTGCTGAAAACCAGCAAAACCCTTGGAGCTGGCTCCAGATGGAGCTGGACTCAGGTCTGTGCTGAGAACCACAGGAGAAAGGACATTAAAACTATGGACTTCGTGCTGTTTTCCCTGCCTTCTTTTCCCACAGCTAAACAGAAGCGCCCTTCATGCTTGCTAGTGATCCTGAAATGAGCAGCAGCGACCAGAGTGAGCTTAGAACGGCTTCATGGCCAGCTTTGGAATGTCTGGTGAGCACTCACTTCAGCATGAACAGCAGCCAGCTGGTTCTGGGCTCCCCTAATCTGGTATTTGCAGCCTTTCTTCTCTGCCAGATGACATTTTAGGCCTTGTATGGTTTCACTCCTTTTGCTTGGTTTGGTTTCAAGTTTACGCATAAACAGCCACCACACGAGATGCCAACAAACCCCGACTCAATTCCTCATCAGAAAACAATTTTGTACTCCCACACCAATCCCACAAATGCCTCTGACTCTCTAATAAAGCAGCACTAAAAATGTGCTCCCTGGCATGACTTAGGGCTAAGATATGGTCAGGGCTGGAGGATCCCTCTGGAAGGAGAGGGTGAAAAAGGACCCTGAGCCACGTGCCTGCTGGAGCTGCTCTCTTCTCTTGGGACATCACCTTTCAGGAGCTTTATGGGGCAGGTGAAACCTCAGTGTCAGCTCCTGTGCAACACCTGCCATTCCGCCTTTTCCAACCCCACAAATTAATCCTTACGCTACAGGACTACTCAGAGACCCATGAGCATTGCCACATGCTTGATTGGTACAAGTGTAATTACGGCTGAGGTGGTGTTGATCTAAAAATAAAGCTATGACTTAAAACTACAGGAGATTTCAGACCAGGAAATAACTGATCCTGAGTGCTGGGGACCAGTTCAGGTATTTGACCATTTTCAGATGTGGGGTAGCAATGATGGAGGGCTTCTGTAGGGTACTGGAAGGAGGTCCAGGCTCATTCCTCACCCTCTTGGCCTCAGTTTCTCATCTGCACACGACACAAGCCATGACCTTTCCCTGGCTTCATTATTTACAGCTCTTCTGGGCAGGGTCCATTTGTCCCCATATGTTTACGTGGCACACAGGACAGGGAGACAAAAATTTCCATTGGGACTCTCCAGGTGACAATACCCCACAAAAACAACATGTGCCCAAACAGGCCCAGCAGGATGGCCCTGTAGGGAGGCTGAGGATGCAAATCCACCCAGCACAGCCGGCAAGGGGCTGGCCACAGCACCAATCATGGAATCATGGAATATCCAAGTTGGGAAGGACCCACAGGGATCATCCAGCCCAAACCCTGGCCCTGCACAGACCCCCCAACAATCCCAGCCTGGGCATCCCTGGCAGCGCTGTCCAAACGCTCCTGGAGCTCTGGCAGCCTCGGGGCCGTGCCCATTCCCTGGGGAGCCTGGGCAGTGCCCGGCACCCTCTGGGGGAAGAACCTTTCCCTGCTCTCCAGCCCCAGCCTGCCCTGAAACAGCTTCAATCTGCCTTTCAGAGTTTATCTGCAAGGAAAGTTAAGGCATGAAAGTGTCAGGTCACCGAGCTCAACGTGAAACTTGTTGCAGCTCTTGGAGGGCGAGGTAGACCCTCCTTGAGGACTTCATGACTCCAGTTTACAAAGACCTCCTGTGCATTGTGCAAGGTGACCTGCTGATTTTGACTAAACTGGTTTTAGCCCTCCCATCCCCACCCCTGCCCAAGGAACAGATCCTCCAGGACATGCAGTGAGGGATAATTTTGGATGGGGAAAGCATCATTGAGCTCCACTTGGCAGAGCTGCAGCCAGGACAAGGAGTGCATCCACAGCCCGGGCTTCAGACAGGGGTTTAGGATTCTTATTTTCCGCACAGAAATTAAAACCCCTCACGTCACCCTGAACCAATCTCACTTGGATGAGTTTGTTTTGCTCTGGCTTTGTCTGAGCAGCTCCAGCTCCAGCGAACCAGTCTCTCCTCCTGCCCCTTTGATTTTTCCTGCTGCAAAGAAGCAGGCAAAACCAGCAGCTGAACTGGGAAAGGAGGAGTGGGGACTGGAGCTGGCCTCTCCTGGCATCCACAGAAACAACCAGAATGATTTTTGTAACCTGACTGCTGTACCCATGGGGAGGTGGAGCACTGATACTTCCAAAACCGAATGCTCATTCCAGCAGCACATATTGCTGGTTGGGAACCGAGTCTGTGATTCTCAGAAACACCAGGAATATCAAGCCTTTTCCTCCTTCCAACTCCCAATTCCCTGTTAGCTCAGAGAAATGTCCTGGATGCTCTCTCTGCTCCGGGAGGGGCAGCGCTGAAACAGAAGCTGCGGGGCAGGAGATCAGCTGCTAAATCTCCTCCTGTTTCCCCGGACAGCAGGGAGATGGAGGCATTCAGGGAATGCCACCAACAACAAACACCGGGAGCTTTCCAGGCTGCCTTTACACATTTGGAAAACAAACAAACAAGAAAGGCATTCAGACATCCCCTCTGTGTTTGACAGAGCACTTTAACGCCAACACTAATAATTCCCAGGGGCTGTCACAGGACAGAAAAAGCACGAGTTGTGTCTGTGATCTAAACATCAAACTGCAGCTCACACTACATCTGTGCACCTCAATAGCTGAAGTCTTTCCAACCCAGGAAGCTGAAGAGCTGACCCCGTCCAGATGTTTCCACAGGACATTATCAGTTGTTCACAGAGAGAGCCCTTTGAGAAGCTGAAAAAATACTTGATAAAGTCGAGAGGCAGCAGAGTTGCAGCCTCCCTGTGCCAGGCAGCATTCCCAGTGCTGGCCTGGGAAGCAATCATCCCAGCAGTTTAACACCTTGGGTTAGGGAACAAAGGAGAACAGCAGTCCAAATCGAAATGGAAGGAAGCTAGGCAGAAAACAATTATCAAAACTGGAATTCGGCCAGGACTGCCTGGATGAATAGTCTGACATAAAAACCACCATGGCATGGTGATGAAGGCTGAGCAGTGAAAATCTCGGTTTTCCAAAAGCCAGCGGAGTCCTACCAGGGACAGAGTTTCATGAATGGTTGAGAGCAAGAGTGTCAACTACTTAATCACCAAACTGCTTCCGGCAGCACCCACGGGCTCCGTGATGAAACCTCACCAATTATTGATTAGACTCAGCCCTTTTGAACACGCAAGATCAGATAAGGTCACAGCCTGAAGTGATTCACTGCTAACCTGGAAGAAAAAGGCTTCCTTACAAATAGCAACACTCATTAGCCACGCTGCTTAATGGAAAATATGCATTTTAAAGGGGAAGAAAAAACATTGCCAGGATTACTGCTCTAAATCCAGTTACACATAGCTAAGCATAAGTGAGTGCTTACACACAGCTTTAAAATTGTTTCCAATTTGGAAAAAAAAAAAAAAAAAACAACCAAGCATACTAAAATCTTTGCCTGGAAGATGCGAAAGATGTATTCCTCTAGAACTGTGGCACTGAAAGAGGATCTCCAGAGATTTCTAAGGCCGCTAATTAGTATTTTAAAAATTCATTTATCATGAAAACATGTAGAAAATTTCATCAGATCACTCAGGTGTTTATATAAGGAGTCTTTCTTTCAGAGCCTCAGACACCACTTACACTGACTCACCCATCTGCATTGTCTCCATCCAGATTGCAAGCAACAAAGAACAGTGACTTTGATTAGAAAATTTCCACTTCAACTTTTATTTTCCCCCCAACACAATATTCACCAGCCATCACAATGACAAAAAATTGCCTTGCTGAAAGTTCTCTGGTGACAATCAGACCGAGTGAAACACAGCAAAAAGTGTGATGGACTGCATTGGGCAGCAGGAATAGAACAGCATTTGAGTAAAGTGCAGCTTGGATGGATCCCAAAGACGAGATGTGCTGAGATTGTTTACAAATACCGAGATGTGAGTGCTCAGGCTGGAGCTTGTTGGAATCAGGAGGAATCCTGCAGGGCTTCACTGCATCACTAGGACAGGGGAAAGCTGCAAGAAATGTGAAAGTCTCTCTCAGAACAGACAACCTTCTCCCAGCCTTTATTCCCAGTCTCTGTTTTCCTGTCGTCCCAGAGCTTCACTGTTGATCATGAAGGGGCACTGAGGCAGCCACGTTGTTCTGCGGGGATGCTGGGCCTCCCCTAGTTTTGGGATGATTCCTTCAAATTAAGTCAGAGTCCATCTTCTGCCACTGCTGCAGCCTCTCTGAACTTCTTGAAGAACACAGAGGGTCTACAAAAGAGACCACTCTGCTCCCTGGAAATTCTTCTGCCATACCTGGCATCTTTGCAGGGTGGCATATACGCACCACTGGTTTTGTAAACCCAGAATATCTCTGTTTTTTCAGGATGGATGTGTGGCTGAGGGAAGCTGTATCCAGACAACTTCTCCAGGCTCTCTGGCAGACCACTATTCCCCAGCTTTCTTCCAGGAGTTGAATTCCCTCTGTGAGCAAGCTGCTTACACAGGAATATCATCCTTGCACTTTATCCTTTCTGCTGAGGCTCCGTGGAGCTCTGGGGATGAGTGTGAACCTCCTCGACTGAGCATTTCACATGGAGTCAGAACCTCAGAGCATCCCTTCTGCGGTCAGTGGGAAGGGAAAACAAACTTCTGGATTCACCCAAGGTCCTTTCCACACTGGAAAAACCCACATCCTAAAGGGAATCTGCTGAGTATCATAATCTCTCCCTGTGGTGACCTGCAAGCTGCCATACTGAGCAGGGAACATCATACTTTGCTGGTCTTCTCAGCAAGTTTAACTCATGAAGAAACAAAAGCTTCAGCTGAAAGAATTTTAACTCTTTCCTTTCTTTGTGGGTGTAAGTAATGTCAAAATGTGGATGTAAGTAATGTCAAAAAGTCTGAGCTAACACTGACTTAAGAGACTTCATCTGAAGGGCTGAGTGGGTCCTGTCCTGGGCCATCAGGACTATCACAAATGAAATTTTAAAAAGAGCAATAAATTTAGGCTTCATCCACAGGGCCAGAACTTTAACTGGTGTGGACTGGCGAAATTCAGTGGAGACAACAATTCAGCACAGGCAGACTCAGCTGTTTTGAGTATTCAAAGTAGAAGATTATGAAATCTTGCTTTAATTTTAGACCAGTGCCTTTCCATACCTTTTAGTACTCTGACTCCCTGAGGTCCCATTCCCATTTGCACTGATTTATTTCCACAAAATTGGACTTCTACTTTGCCTTGAGAAAGGTGTTCCTTTAGAAGCAGAGGGCTCGTCCTCCCTCCCCAGCTCAGCAGATGGATATTTATGTGCTGATACCATAAATGGGAATATTTCAGTCCCAGACAGATAACATTTCAGTGGATTCCATGACGAGAACGCACGTTTCCAGTCTTTCCTTGGACACCTCCAGGGATGGGCACTCCAAACCTCCCCTGGGCAGCCCCTGCCAAGGCCTGAGCACCCTTTCCATGGGGAAATTCCTGCTGGTGTCCACCCTGAGCCTCCCCTGGCCCAGCCTGAGGCCGTTCCCTCTCCTCCTGTCCCTGTTCCCTGGGAGCAGAGCTTGCTGCCTGGCAGACACCACTGCCAGGGCAGCTGTGTGGCCCAAAACACCATCCCCAAGGCTGGCCACAGCTGTAAATGGTAACTCAGGAGCAAAAGCTGTGCCTCTGAGCCATAAAATGACCACATTAAATAGGAAGGAAGTTAAACAATTATTCCCGTTGCTTAAGGTATGGGCTGACAACATCAAAAGGGCTGATAATTAAAAATACAGTAATGTTTTCCCAAAGTCTCTCCACTCTTATTTCCTCTTTTGAGCTGCTCAATTGGTGTTTTATGAAGTGTCATGTTATCAAGTTCTAAAAATACCTCCGGATTTGTTAGGAGCTGTTGCTGTCACATACAGGACATTGAATCACTCTGTTTGCTTTAAAGGCACAACCCTTGCTTGGGCAAAGCCCTGGGGCAGGGAGATGGGTTTGCTGCATATGCCCAGAGGTAACCATGCAAAAATTCCACACAAGCCACAGTCTTGGAGTGCCTCATTCAAATGGGATTTGAGAAAAAAACAGAAACAACAACAACAACCAAAAAACCCAACAACAACCAAAAAAACAAAAAAAAACCAAAAAAAAAACCACCAAAAAAACCCAAAAAAACCCCACCAGACATAGGAAAAACATAGAGAGCAATTATCCAAGTTCTGGAAAATGCATGTGGGTTCCTGAGAGTAAAATCTGGCAATATTCTCTTAACTTTCCTAGGGTATAAACACAAAAGCTAAAATAAAAATAAAAAACTATAAATTATTTAACTGATCTTTCAATGAAATAGTTGAACCAACTTGTCTTGTAGTGTGGTCCCCAGTATCACAAGCTCAACAGGTCTTTAAAAAGACAACAAAAATGTGTGTAAAATCCAGATTGTTTGACAGCAAACTCACCTCGTGGATGTCACACACACTTGACAATAGAGACACAAATTCACTAATCCAACTTATGCCTCAGGTACAGAGAGATGAGAAGTTGGAAGCACTGAAAGCAGCAGGAGCTGGGGCAAGCAGGAGAAAGAAAAAAAAATCCAGGACAAAACCCCAGCACATGGAGACCCCTCCATCCCTGTGCTGGGACGGTGAGAGGAGGGCTCAGTTGTCCCCATCCCTCCCTCTGAAGGCGCCCAGTTGATACTCGTGGGTATCATGACACATTTTCTCGGCTCCCGGATTGGGAAAGACGCCGATAGCATCATCCAGCAGCACCGAGCGAGGCAGGCAGGCCAGCTCTGCTCTGCCAGCCCGGCTGCCTTGGACACCTTCCCCCTTGGACACCTTCCCCCTTGGACACCTTCCCGCTGAGCTCTGCCCTGAGTCACCCGCCCGCCTTTCCCCAGCTGGAGGCACCTGCCAGCACCCAGCTCGTGCAGCGGCCAACCCTGTGGAGGCCATCATTCCCTGGAAGAGTGTCTTGGGGTGATTCTA
>VWPU01008882.1:0-12741 GCA_013398955.1 Callaeas wilsoni
GAGGGGGCAGGTGAGGCCGCTGGATCCCTCCGGTGGCAGCACCATCCAGGAGTGCCATCTGCTGGGTCCTGCGCGTGCAGCCGTGCCAGCTCCTGCTGCCCTCGCGCAGGTGTTGGGAGGCAATGGAGATCTTCAGCTCCCAGCAGGCTTTCTCCTCTCTTCCCACGCTGGCCGGGCATGCTCCTGCCGAGGGCCATGAGCCTGTAGCAAAGAAGAGCTGGCTGGATTTACTCATCCTGATAGTCACTGAAATGAGAAATAACAGGAGAGTTAGTCCAAGGAAAGCATGCTTTTTTAATCATTACTCCATCATGCTACTGTAAGGAACTCAGAAAATCACCCCAGGGGCTTTCAGCTCCTCCCAGCTGAGTGGTTAGGATGGTAGAGTGGGAGCACTCTGCAGCGTTAATCCTGTGAATTCCAGTTTTTATGTTCCTAAGCAATTTAAATACCTGTAGCATTTTCAGAGCTATTTTATTTCTATTGCAGGATCCATATCAGTCCCACTAGTAGGGTTCCTTCTGATGTGACACCCTAGGGAGTATCGGATTCTCCATCTCTCCTCCTGATCACTGCACCCCAGGCCAGGCACAGTCAGTGGTGGATCTTGGTGAGGGAAGAGTGGATCACGAGTGCCACAGCGTGGGGAAGAAATCCTGTATGGTTGCTTCCCAGAGGCAGGGAAAGCTCACAAGTGAAATCTCTGGCAATTATCAGTGATCTGCATTTTTAACCAAGTTGTGCACCATCTAGACTGGTGATTCATCCCCTTGTGGTTTTAAAATCACAGTATCTAAGCAGCAAGTTGGAATCCAGGGGTGGTATTCAGAACAAGTCTCTGATCTGCAGTACTTGGTTTGTCAACACTACCATAGCCATGTGGTTTAACAGCTAAGAGGTCTTTTACTGAGAAACATGGACATGTTGGTCCATTTGGTCCCAAATTCTGTGGCTCACTCCATGGACAAGCTGTGACTTCATTGCCTGCAGTTCTTTGACAGCAAGTCCAGGTGTCAGACTGCCATCTTGGAGATATTTTCTTGGGGGGAAAAAAGAAGAAATAAAAAAAAGTATTTGTGCTGACAAAGAGGGGATAGTCACAGGAAGAGTTACCATAGAATCATAGAATGGTTTGTGTCAGAAGGGACCTTCAAAGATCATCTAGTCCAATTCCTAAATAAATTACTGCTGGAGACAGAGTATGCATCTTCCCACTGGTGAGCCTCTAGCCAGCTGTGGGTAGCCAGGCATAGAGACCTGACCAAATCTCTGCAGCCTGCTGGCAGCCCTTTGCCACCACCACTGTCACATCCCCAGCAAAGGGGATGAGGAACCCCTTTTTTCCCAGCTCAGCCTCGTGGGGAGCTAGTCTCAGCCTGTCCCAAGAGCTTTGGACAATATGAGCTGTGGAAAGGAACTGCTAAATCTTTCTGAGGGCAAGAAACAAGATTTTTGTGGTCTTTTGGAGGAGGAGTGCATAAGATATGCTGTGCTGGTCTACATTTGGTTGCCTCCACCCCTGAGAGAGTGGTGCTCACACAGAAAAATCCCTGCCTGTGTGTAAAGAAGAATATTTCTGAAACAATGAGTAATAGAATGCATTTGGAAATTATATTGAATTAAAATATTTCAACAAGGTGTTAAAGCAATGTGGCTTTGGGCAAGTATGCATCAGCAGCAGATAAGAGGTATCTGGATTAATGGCAAAAGTACAGGGAATATTCTTCCATACAATACTGAAATATGTCTATTTAGTGAATGTTTCAAGTACTAAACTACTGTGCACTTTCTTATCACTTGTGCCACCAAGTTTTTTTATTCTACTGTTACATCTCATTTTAAACAAAAAAAGTCCATTCTTGATTCACTGCTTTTATTATTTTACAGGAAGTAGAGCTGTGAAATTACAGTTCCAGTTTTTAATGAAATTACTTATTCTGTTCTCAAATGAATAGTTTGAACTGGTTTATGCTGATGTAATCTAGACTGAATCCTGTGTTTATAGAAGCTCAGTGACATGTAGGTTTGTATCAGACATTGAAATAGGATCTTTCTCCAGTTCTTGGTTTCAGTATCCCACCTTCAAGTCAGTTAGTGGTGGATGGGCACTGGACTGAAATACACACCAAAAAGACCCTGATATAGCAAAGCTTCAGGATCTAGTTAAGCTTATGCCCGCTTTTTTGAGTGCTGAAAATTTGTAGCAAAGTGTTTCACCAAACTGGACCCCGAATAAAATGATGAGGTAAAGCACAGACAAATGAGCGTGGGTGACAGGGAATTCTACCCTTCTTTTCTGTAGGGTTTATGGAGCCACAGATTACATAGGATCCAGAAATTCCCCAGGTGGGGGGAAGGTGATCAGAGCTGGCACAGAGGGCTGCTGCCACCAGCCCTGAGCTGAGCTGCATGAGGACAAAGCCTGGCTCTCCCCCACTGTGGGGGCCCGGGCACTGTACAAACTGGGGCTCTGTGCAAACTGGGGCTCTGTACAAACTGGGGTGCTGTGCAAACTGGAGTGCTGTACAAACCGGGGCTCTGTACAAACGGGTGCTGTGCAAACTGGGGCTCTGTACAAACTGGGGTGCTGTGCAAACTGGGGCTCTGTACAAACCGGGGTGCTGTACAAACTGCGTTGAAGGGCAGTGAAAACAAGACCCATGGGCAGTCTCCTTCTGCCGTGGGGGTCAGCAGCTCTCTTTCTGCATCTGCTGGAGGGCTCTCGTGAGAGGAGCACTGGGCACTGTGTGGAGTAAGGGGTTCTGCTCTGAGCCAAGGGGCTGGCAATGCAGAGCAGAGTTAAACATTTTCACTCCTCCTATGTTCTCATTTGAAAGTGTGGTTTTTACAAGGGTTATTTTCTCTCCTCAGAAAGTACCCTAATTGGAGGGACCTCCCGTCCACCCCCTCCCAGTAAAAAACCCCAGAATGACCCATAGACTCCACAGACTAAAGCTCTTGACCTTGAATGGACATGTTCTTTGCTGAATAGAGTGTTGATGAATTTTGGTTTCCATTTTCCATCCTGCTCTGAATAATGCCTATGTTTCTGGCATTGCTAGACATTTTTCCCACCTGTCCAGAAAGAGACTTGAGGGCAGGAAATATCTGGAGCCAGAGTTTCAAAGGGAGCACAAATATTGTGGGAAGACACAGCAGGCTTGAATAAAAGTGCTTAACATCCCTGTTTTGGAAAAAAGCTTAACATCCCTGGATGTTCCACTGTATCACAGAACACCACCTGATTAGCAGAGCTTCCACATGATACAGAAATAACTTCTGAACTCCTAGACCTGGCACCCATTTCTGGCCATGGTACAGTGGGAAAAAAGTTAATGACAAAATGGAGACATATAAACATGAAAATATTACAGCCATTTTCTACAATGTGTCCTGAAGAAATACTCCTTGCTTAAAAATGTTTATAAAAGGTAAAAATCGATTTGTAGCTGGGTTGACATCCCCAACAGAACAGTAAAATGTGTTGTCAGAATTACAAATAAAAAGTGTTACTTTATATAGAGTAGTGGATTTGTTTGCTGGCTTTGCATACTCTGCTTAACACAGTCCTTTTAGTGAGTGTTTCCTGAGTCATGCAACTTCCTGGCGACATTTTTTGTTGTTGTTTTTCTTCTTTTAAATAAATCAACAGTCAGGCTACTGTCCGCGGCCTGTGGAACAAAGCTGAATGCTCTGGGTTTGTCTCTGGGCTGTTTACACAAATGACTTCAGAGGAAATGTTCTCACATTGGCATTGATGGAACCACAAAGGTTCATTGAGATCAGACTGAAAAGTGGACACTGTGAAGCCTCCTCCAGCTGTCCCCCTGGCACCATCAGGAAGAGTACTTCCTAATTGCCAGTGAAGTTCTAGGAGATGGATTCAAAGGAAGGCTGAATGTACCTAATCTGACTCCACATGCTTTGTTAATACAATTCCTTAAAAGTCCCCCTGAGAAGGTCCAACAAGTGAAATTGCTAAACCAGGGTGCCCGCCTCAGATGATATGTGTGCACTTTGGCTGCATTAAGCCTGCCACCCAATGAAGGTGACTGGGAAGGAGTGGGAGGATTGCTGGAACGGGCTGAAGCATAGACTACACACAGGCTTCAAAAACAAAGCTAAGCAAGGCGAGCATTGAGCTCAGCACAAAGAGTTTCCAAGTTGCTCTGGCTTTACCTTGTAAGTAATGAAGCTCTGGTTTCTACACATATCCAGATGTTTAACTTTATTCTGCAGGTTTCCTCTTTGGAAAAGCTAATCCCTGTTGAGTTATACACAGTATGCAATGTGCAGTGGTGCACAAGGTATAAATCAGGGATGAACTCACTCTTTTTTTCCTTTCCTTATGAAAATACTGAGTCTAATCCTCTTTTCCCTATTCAGACTTTATGCAAATGAAAAACAACCACGACTGGAAATCAGAGTGCTGCGGGTAACAACAATACCTGAGCTACACCAGCATTGCAGTTGAGGAAGCAACAGCATTTACTTTGTGGCTCTGAGGGGTGCCAAGGTCCTGCTCTTTCCACGCCATCACAACTTTGCACCTCCTGGATCACCTCTTGGGTCCTGCTACCTCTCCTGAGGCCATGGAGATACTCTCGCCTTCTTTGAAAATTATTTATGTCTTCTGTGCAGCAGTGTACTGATTAATAGAAGAAGGTTTGATTAGCAGAAGAAGGTTGTGTGCCCTGGGAAGATGGAAGCATTTTGCAGACAAGTCAGCTGACATGGGCACAGGGACTGAGGTAACTTGAATCTTTTTTTGCCTTTCTGTTTGATGTTTTTGTATCCGTGCTCTTCTGGTTCTCCAAGTGCTTGGAGTGTTTGACACAGCCCCAGGGGAGAGAAACGAGGCCTCAGAAAGCAGATTCTGCAAAAATTGCATGTATGCAGGGCAACCAGAAAGCCAGTGCCATCAAGACCCTTGGAGCATCCCCTGAAGAGAAGCATCAGCTGCAGGTGTGTGGCTGTGACAGAAGAAAAAGCCTTGCCCCTGAGCCCAGAGGTCCCTAATCCTCGTGTGCTGCTGTGTCTCAATGTATCTAGAAATAATACTGACGCTATTTTAACTTTGCAAAGCCCATCACAGTGCCAGAATCTGGATGGAGGTTAACATCATGGCCCTCACTTGCCTCTGGGATCCATGAGGAACCCCCACAAACTGGCCCAATGCATGTGTTTTGAGAGTGTACAGACTTGAGGTTCAAAGGTTTCCTTTGAACTTCCAGCCATTACATTAAAGGACGACAGGATAAAACAAGCACACAGCCAGAGACAGGGATTTTCATTCAGTCTCAGATACTGTGGCACAGCACACCAAGGTGAGCTCATCAGACATACTCATCTTGGCAAAATACAGTTTCCTAGTAAAGCAGATATTTTTCTTAAAGTACATGACCTACTCAGATTTTCCTTTGAAGAAGGAGATTTAGGAACTAGGAGTCAGGCTGGCCCAGTGCCTGCACAAATGGCAGGGCTCCTGCATACTCTGCAGGTGGCTCTGGGCTGACAGAGGTTTCACAAAGCCAAGGCTCTCCTCAGCTTACATTAAGCCTCCCACGGTATCTCCCCATACTGCAGTTGAAAATCCTATTCTTGAGAAGAACGTATTGATTTGGCAGAGGATTAGAAGATGAGGCAGCATACCTATGTCCTGACTCACCCACGTGGCAGAAGTCTTGCATTTCCTGTGAGATTTGCTACACAGTCAATGCAGTTGACATTTTAGCTGTTGAAGACTCCTCGAGAGCTTTCAATATCTTTTTGACACTCTGATGTAATACTGCCCTTCAAACAAGCACAGTCTGCAGCATCTACAGCTCATAAATCATTGGTGGGAGAATGTTAGGAGACCTTCTAGAGAACCAAATGTTTGGGAAGATGCCTGCTGTATTTTTCATTTGCATGCAACCATGAACAATTTTATCTTCTACATAACTGAAATACCCCAAATGTTTCACTCTGGCAGCAGGGCACATATGGCAGAGACATTTAATGTCAGTAGAGACTTAATGCTATGTTCAGATTTCAGATTTGAACTTCTGCTGCCTTGTATTTCAGTGATATTTTCTCTCAGGCAAACTAGAGGCCATGTCTGCCATCTGGAAAACCCTAAGGTTCTGCCAAGTGTAACATAGATGAGAAAATAATTGGTTGCCAAGAGAAATTGGGAAGTAACATCAGCAAGTCCAGCAAGATTCTTGAGAGACTTGTTCCCTCACTGACAAGCTCTGTAGCACACTGAACAGTGGCTGGAGTGGAAATGTGGAAGTTCCAGCACCTATATTAGTGCACTTGGAGAGGGACAATGTGGATTGAAGCCACAGGCTGATCATCTTGGCTAGTGATGTTCAGCCTTTTATTTTGAATTTTTTGTACTGCCTGAGCAAAGAGAAAGCAAATAAGCTGGACGACACCTCATAAAAAGACAGAAATTACGGGGTCTCCAGGCATTAGAACAGACACCTCTGCTGTATTTTCTTGCAAGATTGTTATTTTTCCAGATGAAATAGTGCATGAGAATTTCAATGTCAAAGTGCTTGTGAAAAAAGTTTGCATTTTGTGTTTCATTTCATAGAAGTTATTAAGGAGAAGGGTCGTGTTGGTCCTTCCTCTCTCTCTACCTCAGAAAGAAATTCCAGGGTTGGTTGTTGTATTTCCTGGGGAGAGGAGTGTTGCAGGGGAGAGATCAGTGAAAATCACAGCAATCTTGGAAAAAGTCTTTTTGTGTATCTGGTGTCTGTACATGGAGCGAACCAGACTTTCCTAATTAGGACCGTGACATGGGTGAAAAAAGCAATTCTTCTTTCTCACAGATAGCTGTAGCCCCAGTTCATTAATCAGCCATCACTCAGACAGGCTCCAGCAAGGAATGCTGATAGCATCGCGGCCGGAGCGAGGAGGCTGCGGCAGGGAGCGCGCCGCTGACAGCGCCCTGTGCCGCAGCTCCCACCGCAGGGGCTACCGGCATCAAACCCTGCCACGTCTCAGCACTTCTCCATATCCTAAAGGTGAACTACAGGCGATCTCAGATCTGGCTCTGAACTTTTAAACAAAGGGACCTTTAATGTCTCAACGGGACAGAGCCAGGAGCCCCTCCAACCTATATGAAAGGCTGTCATAATTAAAACCAAACAGAAACCGTCTGAATTCCTTATTAAGGACACTTACTAGAACAATTTTAACCCCTGAGTAGCCTAGAAAGCTTTTAATGTTTACGGATGTTGATAGGAGGGTATACACAAAGGCTTTCCTGGTTAGGGCCAAGGGGCCAAATTCAGAGCTGGTGTAAATGGAAGAGTGGGATGCTGTGGCTGTGCCTGACCCAAAAATGTGGCTTGTTGTAATGCTTTTCTTTGGTCATCTTTTCCAGTGCCATTCTTTGTCACCAGAGTAGAGGGGAAAAAGAAAATGGAAAGAACCCCAGACAAATGACAAATTGGAAATGTTTCCTTATTTGCAAATTCTGGCCAAATTCAGAGCTGGTGTAAATGGAAGAGTGGGATGCTGTGGCTGTGCCTGACCCAAAAATGTGGCTTGTTGTAATGCTTTTCTTTGGTCATCTTTTCCAGTGCCATTCTTTGTCACCAGAGTAGAGGGGAAAAAGAAAATGGAAAGAACGCCAAACAAACAACAAATTGGAAATCTGTTTCCTTATTTGCAAATTAGCTTTCTGGGGTTTTTTTAATCATCAGAATTGGACAAACTCTCAAAATATTTATCTTCATTTTCTATTGGGGGAAAAAATTGTGGGAGGACATCCTGCCACTTCTCAGTGGTATTAACAGATTTGATACAGTTAATTCATGTGGTATTCATGGATAAACATAGATAAATATTCAGTCTTTAAAATTACTAAATTCTCTTATAGATAGGAACAAATTTATATCAAACATTATTTTCTCTGTTGCCAATCCACAAATAAATTCAAATACCCTTCTATGCTAATAGCATTTCCAGTATTCTCTTGAATGTGAAATTTAGGCGTCAGGAACAGTCACAGTACAGCACATTCAGTAGTTTTAGGCAGTCATGAAGGCAGTTAAACAAACTACAAACTTTGTTCAAGAAAAACTTGATCCATTAATCAACTGAGAATGTGAGGGTGTCATTAATTCAAGAGAATTAATACTATAACTAGGTTTTTTGCTCTGCATTATCAGTATTAGGAAACAGTTTGAATTGAAAATAAAGATTACATGTATGTGTATGTGTATACATGCTCTGTGTGTATACATGTCTCTGTGTATGTATATGCAAATATTCCTAGCTTCTTATATTAAGATTTTTAGTTGTATAACTTCAATTAAAGAAAGTTATAAAAATATAGTAATTGAAGAAAATTATAAAATAATAATAATAATAGTAAGAAGAAGAAGAAAAAGAATAATAATCATTTATATCAGTTTGCTAGATAAAGACAACTGTGTATGAACTTCCTTTCAGAGGTAATATCTGAAAACTCCCTTCAAACATAAACCAAAGTGCTGCCTTTAACCTCTACATCAAAATTACTTGAGTTCAGACAAGCCCCAACAATCCTTCCACAACTAAAGCTCTGTTCTTAAGAGATAAGGACATGGATGAAACAGACCGTTGTGACTTGAAAAAATCCTGACACTGCAAAAGAAATGCCAAGGCATTTGCAGAAAACAAAATTCAAGGCGAAGCCAAAGTATGGTTGTCAACATAGATCATTTCCCAGTAACAAGGTTCAGTGCCATTGGCATTATACACTGCTGAAGCCAATGTCATCCCCCAGATATTTATAATGCATGAAGGAGAGTGGTTGTAGGCCAGAAAAAAATTCACTTTTAGGCAAGAAGTGCAATTATGCCTTTTGCAAGCCTCTTGCACTGCCTGTGCTGGTGCCTTGCAAATGCATCAAGGGTTTGGTGCTGGCCCAGTACAGAGTGGTGCCAAGGAGGAGTCTCTGGTCTAAATAAAAGGATGTAGCAGCTGATGCCAGCCCCTGGCCCCTGTGCTCTGCTCCACGTGGCATGGAAAGGCATTTCCAAAAACCCCAACTCATCACTGCCCAGTGGCACATGCCTGCCTGGCAGAGCTCTACATATCCCCTGGGAGAGGACACATGGCATCTGCACCTTGGCACAGGCTGCACGGGACCATCCATGCTCCCATGGGGATGCAAACCCCCAACCCAGAAAGGGCTGCTCTCCTGCCTCCTGCTCAGTTAGAACCTCCTTCAAAGCCTGAGCAGATGCTTCAGGACATCTCATCAGACGCAGGCTATAGTCTGGCTGACTTCAAAGACCTGCTGGAAATGTCATGACAGTACCTATTTTTAGGCTGCCCTCGGGTGTTCTGTGATGCCACCTAGCCAGCTTTAATGCAAGTGAGATCTGCTACTGTCTGTTTCCAGGCATGATGACACATTTAGAGATGCTGATGTCATGAGATTGAAATGATGGAAAAGAGAGAGAAAACTGGGCTTATGTAAAGGAAGATACACATGGAAATAAGCTTTCTCTTCCCGGAAGTGGTACGTGGCTTGTTACCCTCGAGGTTTTCCTCAGAGAACCTAACCAGTGTCTTCAGGACCAACTCAGCTGACTGATCCCTCAGCTGGAAACAAGACGGTGGTGAGGTACACTGCAATCTGAGTCTTCAGAAAAGTTGCAAAGCTGATATATTTTCACCAAGCTGACATGGCACTAGAAGCAATGGACAGCCTATCCCTGCCCCCTCTATCCAGCTGGCTGTGTCCAATGGGAGATCTTTGTGCCCGATTGTGGTACTAGTCCTTGTCAAAGGGACACACCTATTCCTTGGTTAGACAGACACAAATGCTCCCATTGGTATCCCAAGGACAAGCTCTGCTCCACAGTGTCTGCCCACCACATTGCTGGGCACAGTGGGAAAAATATTCCCATAGCGTGTGGAAGACTGCTTAAAGTGGCCACAGTAACACATTTCATCATAAAACAGAAATTAAAGGAAGAGCTTCGAGTTCATAAATAGTCTAATTAACCTAAATCCTTTATTTTGCCTTAGTTGTAAGAAGCTCTGGATTCTCAGCTACTTCTTCTTGCCAAACGAAATCTTTCTTGCTGCTTCATTACTGACCCAGCAAAGTTAAGTGGTGTCATTTTTATTGAAAAAACATGGTCAAGTGTGTTACAAACTGAGAAGCAGTAATGTAATTTGCTACCGCTCTGCTTCAAGCGCTTAGAGAGAACACAAACAAGTTTAGCTGAAAAATGAAGACTGCCAAAAGCTATGTTTCTGTTCTGTATTGACTGGGTTTTGGAGATGAAAGAGAGACAACACTGTATTTTGAAACCAAAAAGGCTTATAAATACAAATCAAAATCTGCCTACTGTGAAGCATTTAGTTAGTACTTTCCTGAATCTGTTGTGCTGGCTCTGTCATGGGGCTGATCTTTTCATTTTGTTTATATTTTCCTAATGCAAATTGTGACTTCTACCCTGGGAACACGACAAAGTCTTTCTTCACAAATGCAAAGAAGACAGGAAACTCATGGTTCCCACAAAGCAGCTCTGACTCTGACTAGATGTGATAATTTTGTTAGCAGGATCCCAGACATCAGAGCATGGATCAGTGAGCCAGACTAATAACCTGCAAGGGCTCCTGTCCACCCATGGAAAGTGTCTCATCTGAGCAGGGTCCAGCCCGTGCTTTTTTGTCCTGGGCCAAGCTGTGCAGCTTTTCCTTGCTTGGTGTGAGTTTCAGAGAAGCAGATACAGGATCTTCGCCTTTGTTGCAGCTCTGAGAGCTCCAGAACAGGGCTCCTGGCCATTTGTGTCCAGTCGATACCAAGAGATGCATCAGCTTGTGCAGCTGGCTGCTCAGCCCCCTCTAATCCCTGCTGTGCCTGTGGAGCAGTGCAGACACCCTGTGCTGGCCCATGGCCAGCCGGGACACCAGGAGCAGGGACACCAGCAGCACCATCTCCTGCAGAGCAAACCGCCGGCATATTCACCGGGCTTCTTGGGAGGGTTGGGCATCCAGCAGAGTTTTGTGCTCTACTGTGCCCTGACCTGTGTTTATCTGCTCTGTGTAGCAATGGTGGCAGCCACCACAGCTGGACAAAGCCTTCAGTCATTCCCAAGAGCATATTCCCTTGTGATGCTACCACAGTCCCTGTGCTGTATCCTTCAGGGCTGGATCCCTGTTGTAAGTAATGCCTGCGGACCCCAGAGTGGTGTCACCTGCCCTCGCTGTGCTGACTTCCAGACCTTGATCTCTCATTATTGCTGACAGATAGTGCTACAAAGGAGCAAGCTGAGGCTGTGGCTGACCACCGAGCACCAGATGAAAGCACACTCAGATAATATCCATTGTAACGAAGGAATTGCTGGGATTTACAGTTAGCATGTTGGGGGCCGAGCCCTTCTAAACCAAGGAAAGAAAAACAGATCCAAGGCAAAGCAGCCAAGGCTGGATACACTGTGATATGTGGCCTGCCAGTGGTTCAGTTTACCTTCTACCATGTGATGGTGTGTTTTCACAAAAATGTCCAGAATTACCTTCTCCACAACCGCCTTCTTAACGCATCTGAGAGACAAACCTATGCATTCACAGGTAACAACTTTACCAAGTGGGTCAAACAAAAACAAGAGTTTGGAAATTTTCTTTAGGAGCAAATTGCCCTCCATCTAGAGTCAGATTGGGCCAAAATAGAAGTAAAATCTGAATTAGAAGTCAACGAGCCCATTAGTTGCCAGATTTTATCAGTCAGACAACTCAACTCTTAAGTGCTTGCCTTTGCTTCGTGCCTCAGTTTCACTGTGGATGGAAATGTGTAAATTGCTCCAGCAACATGCAAAACCATGGAACTATTTTTTTTTAAGTCTGATCATTAGAAAAATGAAATGGAAAGGTTGGAGGAATGGGACCTAATTACTCATGTCTATCATATATGGGAGAATTTAAATGAAAACGTAAATTGCTGAAATGAAAAATAAAGCAAACCTTTGTTCAGTATTAGAAATAGGCAGCTGGGACCTAATTATACGATGCAATTTCTGAGTAAGCGAATCCTGTAGGAATAAATGTTGTGCAAAAATAAATCTGCTACATAGAAAGTAATATATGAGTTAGAACATAAAGGATTTGGACTTCTAACAAAAAAGGTATTTAGAGACTAATACCGGTGTTGGCTGTCATTCAAAGCCTACCCATTGAAAAGAAAATAATAGATTAATAACATGAAACATTACTGAGCAGATGATGCCAGTAGGACTGGGAACAAGGAAATGTCACAGGTTTCATCTCCTGCAGGAGGGCTCCGATGCCCATTATGAGCTGCCAGAGTTCAGATTCCACATGAGGTTGGGGTCTGAATTGCCTTCCTTACCCCATCTGTGTTGGGAGCTGAGGTGAGACGGTGCCAGGCTGCGTGATGGAGGAGCAGCTGGTACCTCCAGAACAGTACCTGGCTTCAGGGGGCTGAGGCTGGAGCTGCCCAGACCAGGCTGTGCTTCCCAGCACTTACCCTGGGCCCAGCACAGTGCACAGCAGCTCCTGCCTAGCTGGAACTTCCTTCTTCCTCTCCTGGAAACCAAAGTCTGGGAGTGGAAGACACTGGCAGAGACTGGCATCTCAGAGAGAATTGAGCCTCTGACGTGGTTTCTGCATGGGGCAAATGCACAGACGATGCCCTAGTTGCCTTTCACAGATTTAAATCTAGTCTTGAAGTATTTCCATGCCTGCAGAAAGAGAAAGAAAGAAAGAAAGAAAGAAAGAAAGAAA
>VWPU01008882.1:13025-97839 GCA_013398955.1 Callaeas wilsoni
AAAGAAAGAAAAAAAGAAAGAAAGAGAAAGAGAGGTATCTTTTGTCAGTTTGTTCCCAGGCTCTTAAGTCATGGGGTTAGGGCTGCGGTACTAGGCAGCCGACATTTCTGCAGCAGCAAAGATTAAAGTCAGACAAAATAATCCAAAGAAGTGCTTAACTGTGACTATTAAGTCCCAAAGGATTTATCAGAGTTTACTTTCCTCTGACTTCTAGGAGAGACTTCAACTGAAGTCCATTAAGCAAATTAAAAAGCAGAAGGAAAATAAACACAGATTAATGGAGATAGGAATTTTATGAAGAAAAGGAAACAGCCAGACCTTGTGACAAAGCCCCTGGCCTGCTATTCAGGTTTTAAGGCCCCTAGACCTTATAAATGGAGGAGATTATTCTCTTCACGTTGCCCTGCTGGTAGTCGTAAAAGAGAGTTAATAGAATTTTTTTTCCCCCACTGAGAAGTGCTGTAGAAACTCAAGTAATAATATAATCCATAATGTTTCAGTTCAGTGCGTGACATACAGCTATTTGTTCCTTTGTTTCCAGGCAGAGAATCAGGCTGTAAATCTTGTAGTGACACAGATACTGTACTGGCTCTGTGGCATTTTATCTCCTGCTGAAACTAAAGCCCATCTGAGCAGCTTCCCACACAATTAGGGATTTGCATGTCTGAATAACTAGGCAGGATTTCTGTATTTATTACTTTGACATAATGATTAATATTTAATCCACAGGAGATATTACCAATATGTTTGAAACCTTATTTTGTTTGGTAAAAAGTACTTTGAGAACAAGAAGACGAGGAAATATCATTGTGGAGCCTTGTTATTATCTTTAGATAGTTTACATTAAAGCAAATGGTCCCATAAAGGGGAAGTTACTTTTGCTGCTCCTCTTCTAAGTAATTTTCTAATTCTCATCAAGTTTGCTGGTGTTCATGGCCGAAAACAAGGAGATAGGAGAATGGTAAAACAAGAGTAAATAAACTTCCTCCACCCTGTGTGCACAGGCCCTGGTTTGTCTGCGAGGTGGCACCAGCCCTTTTGGGAAAGAGTGGCTTTCATTGGCTCAGCTGGAGATGTGACACATCTGGAGCAAGCACTGACCACTCTGGGATGTACAGAAAACCTCTTTGGAGTCTCATCACAAACCTGAGGAAAATGGGCATGTTTATACTTCTTTTTACTCCCTTGACCTTCTTGCTAATTGTCTTTGCAACATCTAACCCAGTACCAATGTATGATAGTTCTTGGTTTGACACTTATTCATAGGCAACTCCCTGTAGAAATTAAAAACATTTTGAACACAAATTTACTTGAGTTTTGTTCATGGGAAACTGTTCGATGTTATTGTAAGTGAGAAAGTGATATTTGTCTCTGTAAATATCCTATAATATGAAAATAAAATATAAAATATACCTCTATTTTAGCTCTGTTTGTTAAAGTGCAGATTTGAAGCCTTCTCTCAGACAAACCTCCTGGACTTGTAGGATGTGACTCACTGTGTGTGCAGGTGATTGTGTAAAAGGCAAAGGGTGCATGCATGCCTAAGGGTTAGTGAGTTTAGGTGTGGCTTCCCAACAGCAATGGGTTCACTGCACGTCACCGCTTCTGCTCGAAGGCTGACCAGCACCAGGGGAAGAGGCTGAGATGTCTGAGCAGCTAAAGCATGTAGCCCTTCCCTTGGTAGGCCCCATTTCTCATCTTTCCAGTTCCCATGGAACCCCTGACCTCTCACTACTGATACCAGAAAGCTGCCAAATGGCAGTGCCAGAAGCTCTGTGTTTTCCACGTCTGCACTGATAAAACCAGTTTGTGGCCCGGGCTGTCCAGCACAGCCCCTGTGTACGTGCGTGCCTCTGTGCACACCCCGACACGCAGCAGGAGCTTCCCGGGGTCACCAGAGCCAGCCGTGCCACTCCCTGCTGCGGAGCTGGCCCTGGATATCTGACTCTGCCTTGCTGCCTTCTTACACCTCGCCTTGCCTTTTGCCCTGGGGGTCCCAGGGCATGGGGACCAGCAGCCCTGAAGGAACAGTCTCCCCTGCTGCTGCTGGCCAAAGGAGTTCAGTTGGTGTGAGCCAGCTCACGTGCTCCAGGAAGAGAGGCTGAAAAGTACAGGGGCTACAGGCTCACCAATTTTGGGGGTTTGCAAGTCCTTCTCCAGGACTAGTGACAGGAGGACTCTTATTGGGGGTGGGCCCTTATAAAAAACAGCCTGCTTGTAATGGATATGAATTATATCAGTCTAGTACCTGAATAGTCTCTCTTTGCTTCTTCTGTCCTCAGGGAAGGCTGGGCAGTGCACTGCAAGGGATACCTCTCTGAGCAGGTGGAAGGATTGAGCTGTGAGAAACTCCCAGCTCTGCTGTGCTGACAGGGGCTGCCTCTCCTCTGCTGCAAGGGGAGAGCTTCCCCCTCTCTGCACAGTGCTTCTCAGTTAGTGTTTGCAAACCCAAAGCATTCCATAAGGTCTAAAATAACTTTAACGATATGGTTTGGGGTTTTTTTAATGAACTTGATTTTCCATTTTCACATGTGATTTAGGGTTCAGCTTCAAAAGATTTTCCCCAGGGTCTCTTTTATGTGTGTTGGAATGGGGCACAGGGGTGAGGGTCAGGAGCTGGGTAGATAGCAATGCCCTTGGACACAGCTGATTTATCTTGAATTTTCAAAGACACTGAAAAAGGGAAGACCTCAAAAACAGATTAAAATCTGCAAGCTTCCCAATACCTCTTATTTATATACTTGTAATAAAAACACAACAAAACACAGCCCAGAGTCTTGCCAGGTAAAACTTATATCTTCTCAGTAGTGTGAGCTGTCCCTGTGGAAGTTTAAAGTGCTGCACAAACACAAAATTTTTCTCCTCCATGGAGAGGCCACAGTGCCATGGAAGATGTCTGGTGGGGTATTGTCTGCAACTCACAGCTGGGAGGATTCAAGGCAGGGACAGAGAAGGTTAAAGAGAGAAAGGGTGGTGGAAGTGGCTGTCACCATAGATGAGCATTAGCTCTGTCTGTTGTTTTCTTTGAATGCTTGGGAAAGTACAAAATTACAAAGGAGTATTTTTTTATTATGTTGTGGTAGCTGTTCTTCTGTTTAAAAGGAGAAAAGAGAAAAAAATCAGAGCAACATATTTGTTGTCAGTAGATGGGGTCTGAATCAAAATCTCACCTTCTAACAGTGCCGACCTTTGAAATCCAAGACTAGGTGTAGAGATGTATGCCAAGAGCAGACATTTTAAATCTCCACCAAAAACATTTCATTTGGATTAAAATGCCAATTCCTAACAGAAAATATACTTTAATCTTTGGAAGATTCTATTTGTTCCTGTTCTAAGGAAAATCTGGGGCAATTTCTATACAACACCAGGGATTAAGTCCAAAATTTTAATCTGTCAAATAAATTGCAGATTTTGTGTGCATTCTGGAGACGGTGGATATCTCAGATAGTGGAAAGGTAGCTGGAGTCCTGCAGCAGGTATGGAAACACAGGAGAACTGTGTTCACCTCTAGATGTGATTAGCCACGTCCCATAAAAGCTCTGGTAACTTCTTCAGCAAAATATGTAGTTCACTCATGGCAGAGCTCTGAGTACACAGGGCAGCTGCCTTGTGTAAGGTGTGACAGAGAGCCTGTCTCTTCGCTTTCACTTGGGGCAAAAATCTAGGTGTCCAGTTTAACTTTCATTTGGAAACAGAGTAAGGAACTTCGTTTCAACTGCATCCATCTAAAATCCCAAGGAAGGAATAAAGTATGTTTCCTTTGTTTTCTTGATGAAAGCAGTTTTTCCATTTATTTCTACATGGCAGTGTTGCAGAGGAAATTTGATAATCCTTATGAAAAAACACTATATCCCAACCTGCAGCCCCTCTGGTGACACGAGGACTGCAGGACTCTGTCACGTGTGAGCACTGTAAGTGCTTGAGGACCTTGCCAGCACACATGGACAACAGCGATCATGAGATCATCTATAGGCACATTTCAGAGGAACAAGAAACCTCCTACCAAGATAGATACAAATTAAATAGAGGGCCTGATCCTGTTTCCCCATGAATTTAAAGGAAGTGTTACCACTGATCTTAACAGCAAAGAGGACTGACCTTGTAGTGTATGTCATCAAACAGCTCTGGACTGCTCGAAAAAACTTCAGCACTTCCATTATATGCCCAATCTTTCAAACTGGACATAAACATACACTTGGCAGAAATCTCAAGCTACAAGTAAATTAGGAGATTTGTTTTTAACATTTTTTCCAGTCACAAAGAAAAGAGAGAGAGAAAGAAAGGATTCTTCTGGGATGTTTTTAAGTTACTGCTGCTATGCAACAGCATTGATCATCTTTGCACTAGCCTACCTTATAAAATTAATTCATTCATTCTCAGAGGTAAAAAAGAAGGCAAAATAAATAAATTAATTGATGCTGCAATTACTATTTTCAGCTGCAAGGAGGGTGAGTGACACTAGGGGTTGAGCCCATGTGAGGAAACTGCTGCTAGAACAGGAATGGTCACTTGGCTGCTGTGTGGTTTGTGGTCCATGAGAGCTTGGGAGCCATCAGACCATGGCTCACGCCACTGGGAGCAGGGCTGCTTGTGTCCAGAGCTGTCAGCTGATGCTGGGGCTGGGAGCAAGGCAGCTGGAGCTGCTGGAATCAGTGTTATGTACCATCCCAAAACCCAGCTGTGTGTCCAACCAGCCATCCCTACAGTGGAGCTGTAATTTTCTGAAAAGCTGTTTGAGACCGAATTATATCTGTATGTGCTACAGGGATTTAAAAGTGTTGGTATGACATCCATGAGGTGAGAGAGGAGAACTAGTCCTCTGCTCCATGATCTCCAGCCACACACTCCCAACTCCAGTGAACAAAGCTGGGACACCAGATCCATCTGCACAGTGAATGCAGGAGATACCGTGGAGCACCAATACATCCCTGCCAAAGGTACCACTGCAAACTCAGTTTCTCAGTTTATTTTGCTACTTGCAAAATGTCACTACCTTTTTCCAACCTGAGTAGCCAGATTTTTGGAGCCTGCAGATTATATTTATTAGAAGAATAAACTGAAAATTAATATAGTTATTTCCTCGATGTAATCTCCTTTCTTTACAGACTTAAAGAGAGTGCACTGGGCACAGGATGGCTCATGCTACCAGGGACAACGACTTGCTCCCAATTCAAAATGAATTTTTTTATGGTGCCCTCCCAAATTGTTCCTTGTGTCCAAGTCACTCTGTGTGGTCTGGCATGCCAGCTGCCAGCCTGTCCCTTCTCTGCATCTGCTTCTGGTCTCCCTGCATCCCTCTTTCACACACCCAGGCACACACCCACCATCACTGGTCCCCTGCATGTGCAGGCCAGTGTCAGGTACTTGCCACCAGCTGCAGAGCAGCTCCTCTCCAGGCTGTGCTCCCTGCCTGCTGAAGTCCTGCTGTTACAGCTACTGATCCTGGAGCTTACATAAAGAAACACAATTGTTTATACACAGATCTCGAGAGAGAGACTGGCAGCTTCATTGTAATTTAATCTAAACCAGGATAAGACAGTAAATATTGTTGTGTTTTCATAAGGATGAAGAAGGGTGACTAAAGCAGAAGATGCTGAGGAAAGAAACACCTGTGTAATTCACAAGGAGGGGAAATACTGAAAAAGCACAGTTTTACAGTTTGACCATCTGCACTGAAAAAAAATATTGTTACAGACTGGGAAATCTGTTTAATCCTTTCTAAGGGTTTGATCTCCAAACCATCACCCGTATTCACGGCCTGTGCTCCTGTATCAGTGATGTTAAACAGGAGAACCTGGTCCCATGCACTCAGCTGTGTGTGGAGCCAGTCTAGCACAAAATTAGCATTTCAGTTCAGCACTGCTATCTCCGAGATATCTCTCTGGGACTGGGAATTCAGTCTGGTGGCCTGATCACAAAGATCAAGAGATGATGTGATTACAGAGCATAAATACCATCATGTGCAGAAATTCTAGGCACAGCAAAGCTCTTTATTGCAGGGGAGAAAAGCATAACAAGAACCAAAAGCTGAGGCTTAACTCCATGCAAATTCAACTGAGAAATTAGTTATAAACTTCTAATCAGTGACAGGAGGTTAACAACCAGAATAAAAAAGCAGAAGAAATGGTGGCTTCTCCAGATCCTGACATCTTTCAACAGAGTCCAGATGCCTTTCTGGGTCTGCAATGGTGGAAGCCAACTGCTGGGGCTCTGCCAAAGTGGACATGGGTGAAACCCTGCAGTCAGAGGTCAGCAATGGCAACTTGCTCCCCCTCAGGCTGGACCAGGATCACATTTCACCCTGCCCTGGAATGGCTTTGGAACATTCACCATGCCATTCTGGATGAGACAGCTTGCCATCACCAGCTCTGGTCTAGAGCTTAATGTCCCATCCCCAGTACCTGCTGCATGTCCTGTCTCCATGAAGTAGGGCTGAGTGCCATTCCAAGGGCACAGGCCTGTCACTTTGCCTCTTACTGCTCCCCATGATGCCTGTATGCACCCTCCACAGGGAAAGGGAGAGATGGTCAGCTCGGTTCCATGGACTCCTGAGAGGAAGGCAGGGGTGGGAGACAGAGGGGAAGGCCATCATGGACACCGAACAGCTGGAATGAGGGAAGTTTCAAGGGCCCCATGGTTCATTATTTGTATTTAACTTGCATGGCAATGGAAAGTATCCTTCATGTTTTAGATCTCAGACATTGTAATTGGATTTCCAAGGTTATTAGATAATGGGTGAGTGTGGGTTTACTGCAAAAGCCATTGAACCTGGCCTTCTTTTCCTGGGTATCAGTGCCTTGCTGAAAATGTACTTTCTAATAATAAGAGGTGTGCCACCATGTGGCTCTTAAAAGGTATTTGAAAGTCACAGTTGGCCTTTGGTGAGGAAAAGATGATCTAATGGACTCTTTCTGGCCTGACGTCTATGAATCCTTTCAGTTTCCCAGGACACTGAGTGTGTTTGCTCATGACACTCCTGCAGCAGCAGTGGGACAGGGGCTGCGGTTCCTGCAAGGAACATCACCTCTCTCCTGCCCCAGGGGCTGATTCCCACCTGGCTGGACCATGTCCTGGCTGCCTCCAGCTGACACTCCCCTGGGCTAGTGCAACTGGGGTTGCTGCAAACCATATCAGGAAAATTACTTCGGATTTGTGCCAAATTCATTTCTCCCTCAAGGCCACAGGACACGTTTTATCCTGAAGTCCTTCTTTCCACATGCTGTTCTTTTTAAAACTGTTCTGGGCTGATGTCATCCATGCTGGTCTCAGCTAGAGGAGTAATCTTCACGGAAACTTTGAACAAAATCCCCTCACCATCTTTCAAATGGGAGAATGGTAAAATAGACTTTTATAATTGTTAAAAGTATAATCAGTTATTTTGGCAATGCTACAAGAAAACAGATGATGTTGAAAAACTAGCAGTAACACAACATTTGGCGGGGGCGGGGGTTGTACTGTGCTTGGTTGAAGGAATTAAAAAAATAACCACATGAGATCTACCATGTCCTGGGATCTGCTCTAACCTTTAAGACAAAGAACTTCAACTCGTAAGCACCATTGCTGTTTTACTGGATTTCACATAAGACAGCAGCTCTGTGATGGCTGTTTGGATCATTTTCATGAAGGAGTTTGTAAATGGAATAACAATCAAACACACTTCTATAAGAATGCTCAAACCACAAAAAATACTCAAAATTTCAAGCATCAACCTCATTTTCTGAATCGCTTAATGTTAGGCTGCAAGAACAACAGTAAACAGAATTTATTGGTGAGCTTGCCAGAAAACCTGGATGATTTTTTTCTCTGATCTGTACAGTCTATGCTGGTACCATGTGCTAACCAGATCCCTTTGTAAACATACTGACCTTGCAGTGCACACTGGTACTAGTTAAGTAACAGTTCCATGGAAGACAAAACAAGTCTCATTCATATAATTCACAGACAATTTTGTTCTTTAAAAATGCAAAATATAATGTGGACAAAGGAGAAAAAATCAGAATGTTTGTGCCACAATTGAAGCCCACAATTAAAATAACAAAGCAAAGGGCAAAATGTGATGCTGTTTCAGCATGTCCTAGCAGCAGTGGACATGGCACTTTCAGTTTTATGGCTGAATCTATAAGAGCCAATTGTTTGTTGGAACCACTATTATATAGAGCTTAAAATGTTCTGGTAATGCCTTCATGTCAGCGTTTTCTGGCTATTAGGAATTTCATTGTGCTGCTCCAAGTTGGCAATATTTTGTATTTAAGTTCCACTACTATGAGTTTTGCTTGTGTTTTACTAAAGAGCAGTATAACACAGACCCTCGGGGGGAATTCCATTCCCCTTATTAAAAAATTGTGGCTATTTTATTTTTCTTATCTCTGCCATCCATTTCCTTTTGTTTCTCAATGCATTGCTGCAAATCACTAAGACACTTCCTTGTCTGCTTTACTTTGGACCCTTTTAATGAAAGCTCCTACATAATCAAAGTCACAGGATTCATTTGATGAAGTGAACTGCTTTTGCTGAAGGGTCAGAGTTGGAGATTTAGCATTTCATAAAAGCAAAAGATCTAAAGGCAGGAGAAATGGACAACAGTTTTTACAAGATATCAGATAAACATCCAGTAACAGAGATTCAGCTCTTACAAAGCAGAACAGCTCAGTGTGATCTGTTTTAACTACAACCAGGTGATTGGAGCCAGCTTGCCTGCAGAAAAGTGAACCTTGCTTCCTTTGCCTCATTAGTCTGTTTTCTGTGGTGTGATGTCATGGCCAGGAGGTACTTTGTACTCACCAATGCAGGGCTGACAAGGATTTGTGTAACATAAGAGAGAGAAAAACATGAGAGCAAAAACATTCCCTTGTTCCCTTGCTTGTAGATACTACTCGGGCTGCTGCTCAGCAGGCAGCAGTAGCTCAGACTCTGACCCTGAGAAACAGCCATTGACTGTGTGCTTTCCTTAGAAGCACAAAGCTTGAATAGCCAAAGTTTCTCAAGAAATAGAAAGTTCTGGTAAATATCTCTGTAAAACACATTTTTTTCTGACATTGCCAATGCAAATTATTTCAATATTGTCAAAACAAAAGACTGTGTTTGGTTTGTCCCCTTCTAGTGTTGCCGTTGCTGTAGGACCTACCATTCATTCCCTCATGTTGTCTGCTCTCATCTGAGGGCCAGGCTCCTCACCAGGGTACACATCAGCATATGAGCCATGACCAAACAGCTCCCAGAAAGCTCCCCCTTGGAGGGCCTGCAAGAGTATTGGAAGAGATCTTCAAGGAAGCGGCTTCATCCACGTCAGCATCAAGCAGGCTCAAGGCATACATCCCACTACAGGTTCAACATGCTGAAAATCTTGTTCTTGAGAAGACTGAAATGAAAAGTTTATATGCCTTCCGAGTTCAAAGTGCTCACCAGAACCACCTTTTTGGCCCTAAGATCTAGGATGCTGTAAAGGGGCACAGTGCCTGCCTCTCAAGAAGAGGTAGCTCAGGGAGCAGGAGACAAACAGAGGGGCCATTTGTGTCCCTCTTACACTTTTTCATGCTAATTACAGTGTACTTTTAGGCAGAGTTAAACATTCGGCGTGGAGTTCAGCTCACCTTAAGTAGGTACAATTTGTCTGTCAGCTGTAGGATACACAGAGCTCCTTGGAGTCAATTTAGTGCATAAACACAGGCACCAAGAGACAGTGGAGACCAGGAAGTTTCCTGACGTGGTTTCCTGGTGTGATGTCCAGCTGCAGGTCTGTTTGTATGGTCTCCATAGGTCCTGCACGATACTGCCAGACAGTGCAGATACCTCAGTGCCCCAGATCATCTCTGATGGCACTAGCTGCTCATATTTCGGCAACTGACCCAAACTCTCTTGGCCACATTGGCTGGTTCTCCATTGCCTGTAATAAGTGTTTAGCTCTTTAGTGTTCAGACATCTACATTTAACTGCCTGCATGTGGGTGGCTAAATCCTACACTGAACTCTAGGGTCACTATCAGGAAAAATACTGTCAGTAGCACAAATTTGCAGGAAGAACACTTGCAAATCCAAGAGTGACTGTCCTTACTCCAGGCAAGGAGCTGTTCCGGGGTATTGCTTAGTTTTTGTCTCCAAAATGACCTCTTTGATTCTGCTGTGGGTTTTTTCCTGCAAGTTATAGAGAAGAGGGTTTTAGTAAGGGTTTGAACCTCATGGTGCTCTGACTGGCTTAATCAGTTCCCTGTTCAGCATGCCATGTCCTTCAAAACAACCATGCAAGGTTGTGAGAGGCGTACATCTGGCATGAAATTAATCGAATCTGAGGCCAAGTTCTCCAAAAGTAGGTAGTTCCCTCCAAACATACCTTTGAGTCTTCATCATTCTTACCATAATTTCTGAAGTTTGGACTTCTCAAAATTTGCCATGACTAATTTAGATTTACACTAATAAGTACATAAGTCAAGAAATTGCAATTTTCTCCTCCACAACAGATGTAAAGCAGTGAATGAGCTGCTAACATCTCATTACATGTGACGATGTCATTATGTGGAAAAAAACCACAACAGGGATGCCTGAAGCAAGACTTTTAGTCACTGAGGTCTGAGGACTTGGTCTCAACTGCTGACTAAAATTGAAACATTTAGGATGAAATTCAGTGCCTTAATACCAGCACCTCTGACACTACTGCGCTGCATGGACTCATCATTCTCCTTGTTTCTTTACTGTATTTAAACCCTGTTGAGGTAATGGGAGGGGCATGGTTGGGAACATCGGAGCTGTTTTAATTCAATTGTAACCTTGGCAAACTTTTACATTTTAACAGATCCTCCGGTAACATGCTCCAAAACCCCATAGGAAACTGCTAAACTTTGTAGGGCCTGCCTTAGATGAAAATATACTCAACAGGTAATTAATGGAATGGTTTGTTCTTGTTTGGAATCACATACACTTTGGCATGCACTGAACTTCTTCCCTGATAAGGCTACAATACTGTAAATTCTGCAAATCCTGGACAACTAGGAAGAAATATGAGCACACTTAGACACCATATAACCTCAAATAGTGTGTGCTTGCTTCAACTCCATTGGTGGGAAAGAACTGGAGAGCAAGGATGTTAGATGGACCCAAGGCTGTCTGTATTCTGTGTGACAGTGCAAGGATGAGCCCAGCTTCACACAGAAAACCACTCTGGCTGCTGGAACATTTGTCCTTCTTCTTTTATTTTATCTGTATTCTCTTGAGACTTCATGTGAGGCAGAAGATGTGGATGTCTGGGTCTCTTGAGGGAGCCACTGGGGCAGCTCAGGTGAATAAAATCCCTAAACCAGTTAAAATCCCACAGGGTGAAACACAATCCTCTCCTGCTCTAAGCTACTCTGCGTCCTTAGACTGTCCCACCTTCTCCCAGGAAAAAGAGCTACTGTAGTCCTCGGGACTGAGGCCAGCACTCTCAAATTGTTCCATCAGTCAGAGACAGACAGAAAAACTGAGCCACTGCCTAAGCACAATAAAACACAGCTCCAAGGGAACAGGAACAGATTTGCTGCAATATAACCCCTTTGGTGGGAACAGCTTGGGATGCTGTCTCCATGGTAGCAGGGGTCTTCATAGCTGCAGGGATGGACTTCTGCTTTTTCTTAGGGAAACTTTTCTGTGTGTGTGTTGCTGATCCTGAAGGGTGGCCGACCCCTGTGCGGACAGCAAGGACTGCCACCACATCCAACAACCTCCTGGGTCCTTTGCAGTTGAGCAGAAGAGAAATATTTACTGCTCCTTGTCACAAAGGATTCAGGCAGGGGCTGACATGGAGAATATATAGACCCTCTCTGCTTCTCCCTGACTCCTGTTTGGGCAGGGAACCTATGGATGGGGTATGAGTGCTGTTTATGGAGTGATCTGCAGACACAAGGCACTCTGATTTTGGAAGGAGCTGCCTTTCCCTTGAAGCCTGGCATGGCCAGGGGTTCTGGGCACTTTGCTTACCTAGGAGCCAAAGTCTGGGAAAGGATATGGAGGTGTGTGTCCCAGGGCACCAAGCCTTGTCCTGCGAGAGAGCTCTGCAGCTGGGGTGGTGCCTACTCAGCCATGACAGCCGCTTTCCTCATCTCACCACACACCATTCACAGGGCGACAAAAGCCCAGAAATGGTTAAAATGCAGAAACATTTCTCACCAGAACACCACATTTTTGAGAACAAGAGATAGGCAAGTAACAGGCAGATCTTCAGCACTTTCCTCTTTTACCTTTCCTTCACCCATATGCAAGATTTATTGTTATGAAGGGAGAAATCACAGAGATCGCTCTCTGCCACAGAAAGAGCATAAATGAAATCAAGACTAAATTAACGGAGTAATCAGAATTACTTTTCAGAACAGTATCTTGTTACTGGCTAAAACAAACAGCGTAGTTACCACCAGGGGAACTGCCAGCTCCCAGGAGGGCAGATCGTGAAAAATTAAATAGTTGTCTGGGGGAAAACAAAGAAGGAAAAAGACTTGTTCTACAGAAGTCTGCCTCAGATGGAAATTAGACGGAGTGAAGCGAGAGAAGGTGGGCTACCCTCCCAATTCAGCAATCAGTCCCAGGAGGAGAAGGGGAAGAAGATGTGCTGTGCTGTCCATGGGCGCATCGATGGCGGCCGTGGGGCAGGGGCTGTCCCTCTCCCTGTCCCTGTCCCAGCCAGGCTGCACTTTTGAACCAAGCGATTGAGTCAGGCCCTGCGGACCCACGGGAAGATGGGAACAGGATGACTGGACCTTTGATGTTGCCAGGGTGTAATAGCGAGAGGAGACGAGAGACTCTGCGCTTACAGTAACCCACTGTCTCTCATCATCAGCAGCACATTAATTTGCCAAGTGAGGATCATGCGGGAGAAGCAACGGAGCGGCTTGTCAGGAGAAAAGCAGCCGGGAGGGAGCCCGGGGAGAGGAGGGGGCTGGGGGCCGGGAGGGCGAGGAGGGGGTTGAAGGGGAGTTCGGAGAAAATTGCTGAAAATTACAGTATTCAGCTTTTGGTGACAGTATATCAAAGCCCTGCTTCTGCCTTTATGATATTTAAATCCCTGCCGCTTCCCCAGAAAAACAGCATCGGCACAATAGAAACATTATGTGCTGGGTGGGGAGGGGGAGAGCCACTGAAACGGAGCTCGTTTCGGGTAGGGATGCTGAGCGGGACTTGGAGGGCCTGATGGCTCCACGGCACGGATGAACAAAGTGTCCGTCTGCAGCGACAATGTCCCGAGGAGGCACTTTGAATTCATCTCCTGTTACACGGTTTGGAGCACACACACGCTCTCACACACTCGCTGAGCCACACGCACACACTCACACGCTGCCCCCTTCCCTCCCTAGGGAAACGGCCCAGTCGCTGCACAGGGCAGGAGCACCGGAGATGCAGTAGCATGAGCTGACACCTCAGTAAAAGGATTAAAGCTCCAGAAAGCCAGGGATTTATGCCTTCTCCTTGTTAAAAAATGTTGGTCTTCCTTGTGGGATTGGCACCCTCTTCACTGGCTGTATCAAGTGCACCTCCAAAATTATTATCTTCCTCAGCCAGCGGCTCCTGGGGGCCAGAAGGGAACAAGAGAGGACACAAATCGCTGGAGATCGGTCAGGGAGGGTGGAGATGGGGTATGTGGCAGAGGTCCCAACCATGCCAGAAGGAGGTGAGCTGCAGGAGAAAGACATGGAAACTCCAGAGTGTGCCTGGGGAGTGGAGAGCCCCCAGAAAGGTCCTGTGGCCTCGAAGGGAGATGGCGCGACAGCCCCTGAGCAGGTTTCACACACATCCACTGCTCACGGCCGGGGCGACGCAGTGTCACAACTCCTCGCTGGAATCAGGTCACAGGCGAGTCCCACTGAAACCCTGAGCCAAGTGGCTGGCCAGAGGTGTGCCTCCGAGCAGCAGAGCCAAGGGGCCGAGGGGAAGGCAGTTCCTCCTGGCACAGGTTTGACATCAGGCTGGAGCTGCCTGTGCTGCCCACACGTAATTCTACCCGCAGGGATGGAACAAGTTAGCAAATGTTAGCTGGTAAATAAGTTATCCTTAAAGAACCATGCAAACCTCAGCACAGCTCTGCAAGACCCTGTGAGGGAGGCAGCTATCTCCCCCTCTCCAGATGGCTGGAAGTGGCTGGAGTGCTCTCATGGCTGTCCTCAGGAGAGCTTCTACACACTGAGGAAATCTCTGCCCGGAGCATGGCTCGCTCGGCATTTGCTGCCAAGCCCCAGCCCAGGGCTCAGCCCATGAAACCATCTATTATCTTTAAGGCACCATTTGCTGAGTAATAACATCAAAGGCCTTTGTGTTCATAAACCTAAACTGACTCTTTATGAGAAGCACAATGGCATTTGAGCCTTGTGCAGACAGACTTGCTTTGCCGCCTCCCTCCTGCCCCTGTGCTCCCAGGTCGGTAACACCTTTCTTTCCCAGGATATGTATGGAGGAGCAGGGGATATTAAGGAATTAGGCTGGAAGCCAAAAGCACTGCCCACTCTGTGTGCAAATCCTGCAGCGGCCTCCTGGACGAAATGAAAGCTTCTTTCATTAGGAAAGACACTGAGGTTACACCAAGGGTACATTTGGCCCCAGGATCAAAGGCCAGGCATGTATTTTAACACTTCATTGTGTTTTACAGGTACAGCTACAAGTCACAGAGGCAGAGAAAGGCGTGCCTTGTCCCCTCTGAGATTCATGGCAGGTTAACCCCTCCTGTCACTTGAAAGGGGACAAGCACACCCAAGTGCTCCTGACACGACAGGCGTGAGGAAGCTCGACACCAAAAGCCCTGCTCAAAGCATAACTTTGCAAAGCAGGCACAGCATAAATTCCTCAGTCCTTCAGCCAAATGAATCCAAAGGGGGATAAAATGACAGAGAAGATTCCCAGTGGAAGGGCAGTGGCAATATACTGGCTTGAGGAACCATTAAGAAATACAAAAGTATCCTTCTCCCACACTGCATTTCATCATCCTGTATATTCAAGGGAAGCTGTATTTCTATGAATGTTTGCCTTGGAAAAATAATCTTTTTTTCCTCTGGATTGTCTGTGAAAACAGCAGAAGGCAGCCAATCTGGCTGCATTTCCACTCACTTGAAGGGATGGCAAGTCCTCTTCAAGACTACCAAGAGAGTGTTTCCAGGAGATGTTTGTGACAGCCCAGCTGATGATCCATGGCTGGCACACTGCCCTGTGAGGCTTACAGCCCTGGGAGGCTTCGGCTCAGGGGCCTTACTGGAAATGTGTTTTGGAAAGAGCATGTCTGGAGCTGGAGATGCTCATTCAGGAGCAATAAGGTATCTGGAGCATATCTAGAAGTCTTACTGGAGGAAGATTTGTGTCAACAGCACTGCTTTTTCTCTTCAAATCAATAAAACATAACACAACAAGAAGAGCAAATCTGATGCTCATGAGGAAAGGGCAGAGAAGGGGCATTTCTTCTGCACTGGTTCAGGGCAGCAGCCCATCTCCTGTGGTGAGATCTCCTCCCTGCTCTCCTGAAGAACCTGGTGCTCACAGAGTGCCCAGGGAACAGGGTGACCACAGAACCAGCAAGGACGGATGGACACAGCCTCTGAACACACCCCTGACATCCAGCAGTCCATAGCGAAGGTGCTTCTGAGCATGATATATGTTTTTCGCTGCCATGGCTAGATTTTTGTTGTATTTTTTGCCTTTTGGAACCCATGCAGTTTTAGCACCTAGAAATTCTTTTGGCAAGGGATTTCATAGTTTCACTACACTTTATTGTTTGCATGATATGAGACTGGTGCACAAATGAAAACATGCCCTAATATTATCACCAGGTCAAAGCCAAAGTCTATTTTCCCTTTCATAGAAGATCCGCTAAGGTTAGGATTCAAACATCTAACATCACTTGCATTTAAAATTTGGCTTCCATATGGCAGAATTTCATTTTTTAAATTGTTATTGGGATTTTATAGATTAAATTTATGGGGAGAGAGCAGAAGGTGGAGGAGGTGTTAAGTTATGCAGCAATGGGGGCATTTACAATGGATTTGGGACAGCATTTGCCTTTGCACTTTTCATGTGCCCAGAGGCTAGAGCAATAAGGACTGGCCTGCATATCTGTACATCCTGCATGCAGCTAGAAAAGAGACAGGAAACATTTTACAAGCGTTAATTCCTCATTTTTCTTCTGTACGGAGGGAGAAGAGCCGATCTTCCACACAGCTGTCATGTCCAAATGCATGTAAGAGTACACTGAGCACATTGGCTGGAATTGTTCTAGAAGCTCTAAGTATTGTTCTGTGGTTTCTTCTCTTTTCAAGCATCTTTATTTCCCTGATTTCTGGCCAGAAACACAACCTGGAGTACCCAAGGGCTGTGGCAAAGCCAGCTGTCATGACATTTCCAACCTAACCAGAAGTGCAGGAAATATCCCAAGAAAGCTTGTTTTTATAGGCTCCCAGAAGGCTTGCTTATGTCAGATATGCTTATCCAGACCAAACCCAGCCTTCCTGAAATTCACCCCTCACTAACATTAATGCTTTTTTCCATGTCAGCTTGAGTAGTGTGAGATTTTTGGCAATCAGGGAGTAGTAAAGATTTGTTTACTGCTGTTTTGGAATGGATGTTGGTTTGTTTATTGCAATTCATGCCAAAGGAATATTTCATAACAAGTAATATATTTCAGTCTATTCATTCTTTTCATGATTTTCACTTACTGTAGGGTTTCTGTTTTGAAAGCAGTGGCCAAATACATAAAGCAAAAGGAGGTGAGGAAAAAAAGAAAAGGTTATTTTGTAGGATGCTATCCCTTTCTTGATAATTTTAAAGGTAAAATCTCAGACTGGTGCACAGCAGTTCAAAAATAAGGGAGGGCTGTTAAACGTTCACATTTTCAAGTATCAAAGTTTTACAGAAATGGTGACTTAATCTAAAACCTTTATGGATTCTATCACTTATCCTTGATTCTTGGCTCATCTATGTTAAGTGAATATTTTTAATCATGTTTCCAGTGCAAATATGCAGGGCAAGAAAGCTGAAATGAGTTTTTCATTACCACTTAGCTCTCATCAGGCTTAAATTTTGCTTCTGCAAGCTTCAATTGTTCAAAACTGCACCAAAAAATACCTTTAAAGGGTTTTCAATGCCTGACATTAATTTCCTTAAATATGTAAATATTAACCAAATATTTTTGTAAGGTTGTCTGTTTTGAGGCAGTAGGAGGTTGAATAAGTATTAAGCCCCCAGGTAAGATTCCTTGTCTAATGCAAAATAAATCCACATGGGCCCACTGTTAATACAGAAGGCATAATTTTTCAAAAAAAAAGAGAAGTTTGTTATGCATTCCTTTTTACGTGAAGATTTCTAAAGTCAGCAAAGTTTGTGTCCTTGGTAGAATACCCAGAATTGGAAGATCTGCTGAGAGCTGCAGAACTCATCTCAGAAATGCAGCTCTCTAGGCCTCATTGTCATTATCTGATTTAGAATCCAAGATATATCCTGCATTGGAAGATACAATCTACATTTCCCAGTGTGTTAATAACTTGACCCCCTCCAAAGGTCCTGCTGTGTGTATTGAAGCTGTCTATTAATTCCCTTGTGGACTGCTGGTTTCGGTATTTAATCTCCAGGAAGAATTTAAGAAGGTCAAAGTCCCCTTCTTTGAGGAATGCCATACAAGTAATAAAACAGAGTACATTTGCCCCTCCAAGAGCTAGAAGTCTGGGAGCTGTGTTGACAAGAGACCTTTGGACTATTTATACTGCTATTAGAAAGAGGGGGAAGGGCAGGGAGATAGTTACTGTAGTTTAATAAGTATGGGAAGATGGTTAATACACATGGAGTTTCAGCCCCACTGTGACATTTGATTTATGTTAAATATAGTGAAAGGGTCAAGATCTCTTTTCACACCACTGCAATCCTATGGACCCCTTTGGTCTGTGCCTGGTGGCTAGAATTTGGATGATGCTGGATTTCTTGGAGCAAAGAAGTTTAGGATGTAATAAAAACTCAGCAAAGTTCCCACAGAGGATCTGCTCACAGTTTCTATGTAGGTAGGACATCAGCACAAAGCGTCACTAAGCCCAAAGACCAATAAGAAAAAAACCCTAAAAGGTGTACTTGACAGCACTGGCTCAATCCTAAATCCCAACTTCAAGCAGACCTTCCCCTGTCTGCAGAGCAATTCCAAGACAGCAGCATTAGGGCCTCTCCACTGCTGAGAAAAAAAGCAAAACCCACACCAAAACATTCAAGGACTAGAATTTACCAGGTCATTATACAGAGTCTCCTTGGTTGGAGACTCGCTGGGCACTTCTCAAAACAGAAGTTTTGCCATTGTCTCAAAACAGCCATGGAGATACAGCCAAAATTTCCAAGGGTCATTTCAAAGCATGCATCTGTTGCAGTGACTCTGGGCACACCTCAATTGCTGCAGAGTTCTTGGGCTCATACAGTGCCCATGCACAACTCATGCCTCACAGACTGGGGCCAAGGGTTGCTGATGTTACACGGTATTACCTCAGATCTCTGATTAGGTTACTGGGCTTTCTAGCTCTGCTTTCTAAGAAAAACAGAGTAAGTATGATAGCACTGTTCGTTTGTGTGTTTGTTTATCCATCTGTCCCTTCAAGCCCAATGGCCCACTTCAGGGCATCACATTCCTGCAAGCTGATTTAAATGCATGGGGTACAGAGAGCCTAGAAATACCTCCACAACATAAAAGCTGCTACATAACCTCACCTTATCCAACTCCAGGAAATGCACAAGGAAAGGACACCAAAACTGAGACTTTGGTTGGTTCAGTGAAGCTACTTCCCGTGAAAGAACACTGGAGGCCAGGGAGAGCAGTAGTTGGCAGCCTTGTGAAAGGCTGCAAATACTCCTAAAAAAGATGTAATGAAATTTTCCCATTAATCTGGGAAGAAAACATCTTTTCAGCCCAGCTTTCACAGGGAGATGAAGGTTAAGGCTGCGAACACAAATCCTTCACGATAGATCCAACCCCAGTGCGTGGTCAGGAGCGGATGGCGCGATCCGTGCTCCCCGGGGCTGCAGGACAATGTCCCCCTGCGGCTCAGCAGAGGCAGCATGGTCCCCCTCCCGTGCCCTCAGACACGCTGGGCGCTGTCTCTGCGCGGCACCTTCGCAGCCCAGGTGTGGGCAGATAACGGCTCGGACTTCCCTTTTACTGCTGCTCTTATTTTATCTGCGCTGAGATACCATCAGTGACAAGGCAAGTGTGGGGAGATTTCTTTGACAGTCCTCTCATGACATCTGATTACAAACGGCCTGTGCTTATCCAATGCCTCCCCTGGCTGATAACTTCAAAGGGACTGGCTCTCCCTTCTCTTGCTTCAGCTGCCCGAATAGCTCCTTTTCCAGGGCTCTGATTTTGGCCAGGCTTTTCATAAAATGCATCAGTGTCACTGTGTTCACAGGTCTGGATCTGAGGAGGAATCTGGGCTTCTGGCCTGACAAGCCTAAACTTGGATGGGCAAATCTGCTGAAAATTGAGGTTTTATGAACTTTTCAAATTATTTTTTTGTGCTCATGGGGTTCAAAAATTTGATTGAGGTCATGAACCTTTCCTCTCCTCCTCCTGTCATCTGAAACTAGGGTTTTCTTCCAAGAGTGATTAGTTCCATTAAAAGAGTATTTTCCAAACTAAATGGGAGTTCTGTGCTACTGCATGTCGAGACAGGAGATGTGATGAATCATGAGATGGAAGAAAACTTCGGAACAAAAAGCCCATCACTATGATTAGAAAATGTGGATAAAATCCTGGCCCAGTGAAGTTAGCAGCAAAATATTATTGCCCTCTGTAAGACCAGGTTTTCATCAGCTACTTTTTTGTTTCATTGGAGTTTTTCTTCTCTCCTCCTCCTCTTGGGATCTGTGTTTGTTTTCCTTTAGCCCACTCAAAGCCTTTTTTCCTCCTTATTTTTGAATAGCTTTCATAATTCTTTTATCCACAACTGTTTCTTAAACTGCTTCTCTTTGATAGAACTCAGGCTCCTGAAACATTTTAGTTGAACTCTAAGCAGGCTGAGAATAAGACAAAATAAATTTTCCTCTGGAAACTTCATTCTTTCCACAATTTTCTGTGGCTTTCACCACCATGCCAGCAAAAAAATAGATGCTTTACATGTATTTTGAAAGGAGCTTGGTTTGCAGGGTAAGTTTCCCACTGCCAGAACAAGCCAGTGTAGCTACAAAGCACAGTGCACATGGATGGCAGGAGGCAGGGTCAGGGATATTTTTTTCCCTTTAGGCTGGCTTTGCATGGCAGTGAGAAGCGACGACCACTGAAACCACCCAGAGCCAGTGTGACCCCGAAGGCTGGCACCACTGGTGCTGTCCCCAACACTTAAAATTCTCTCAACGTCAGAGTTGTGACACTCATGTAAATCAAGCATGGGATTTCTGCCTCCTCCCCATGATTCAGGAGCTGAATCTCTTCTTTTCTGCCTGTTTATCTCTCAGTAGAACTGAGACTCCCTGGTGACAGTGCATAGCTGCACTACCAAGGCACACGAAGGCACAACCCTTGTCCTTGGTAGTTTAGCAACTTAGTTTTGCTGTTAATGTCTCAGTTTAACAGCTTTAAATTAACTTTGTCATGCTACCAGTTATGTTTCCTACTGCCCACAGAGTGCATTTAGTGTTTGAGGCTTCAGTTACACTTCCGAGATGAAGATCAGCCTTCAAAAAAGTTCACTGTAAAAAAAAAAATTGCAAAAAGAGTAATTTTGCACATCAACTTTGCTTCCAAAAATTATTTTATGTGAATGGCTGCTGCCCATAATTCCTTGTGAGTATTCAAACTTTGGAAAAACAGCATTTTTTAATTGGTAGCCTGAGAAGTTGCTGGGGTGATAGTCGAAGAGCCTGAAATCCTCTGTGCATCAAGCATTAAGAAAACAATCCCAGCACTTCTCCAAATCAAAAGGACGCCTCAAACTGTGTTCACCCCTTCACGTCCCCCCGAAGGTGGGGGGCCTCCAGGCCCTGCATGCTGGCTTCTGCAGTAGAGAGGGATGCTCTGAGCAGCAGAGCTCCACCAACCACGCTTGTCAGGTGATGGATGTGGTGTGCTCCAAACTCCTCTCTGCTTGGGCCTGTTTCAAGTACCCAGGTTATCAGGGTGCTGCCATTATAAATGTAAACTGCAAATGGAACATCAAACAACAGCCCTGTCCTGCACAGCGTCACTGCCACGGCTTGGACAAGGAGGAGCTGCCTGATCATTTCCAGCTCTCAGACTGCAGGGGAAGGGCTGGGGAGTGACCAGGATAAAGAGCAGCATTCACAACAGCCTCAAACCCCTTCTGCAGGAGGGCTAAGGTCAAGATTTACGCCTACACCCAGCTTTGTTATATTAAGTATAATTCTCTTTACTTTATGAAAACAGGTTAAGAAGAAGAACTGGAGATATTTGGATTAATGTACAAGAACAGGGGGATTAAGAGGCCCTGTCAATTAAGGTGATCCCTTTAAGGCTCTGCCCTTTCACCCCTGGAGCTTGGCTTTAATTCCTGCTCATACTGATGTGACTAAACCCCTTCTTATCTGACAGCTGATACAGGTCAGAAGTTAAATGTGTCCAGGCAGCAAAAGACACCATTCTCATGGTCTCTGTCCTCAGGAGTCACTCTGACATGCCAGCCCCAGGCACCCCTCATAGCAATGAGAGGGGCTCTCTGGCTTTTTTGGCACCTTGTGGTGCTGACTCTCCAAACTGGGATTCTTGCAAATCTTATCCTTGATGGTTTTGTCCCCCACTGCCCTTCATAATGCTCTGGCCCCATGAGCATGCTGCAGGGCAAGTAACACCTTGTTCCTCCCCACCACAGAGCTTATCCTGGCCCCCAGGGGGATGTTTTTGTATTTTCCACATATGGCTGTGTGTCATGGCAGGCACCATTTGTAAGCAGCGACCCTGGTCCAGCTGCAGCACACATTGTGGATGGAAAGGAATCAGGCTGTGCCATGCAAGCAGGCTTGGGGGTCATCCCACCCTGCCCTGTGGTCAGAGGTATAGCTGCCATAGCTCCTGTTACAGAGAAGGTGAGAGGATTGCTTCAGAGATCATCCACCCACCTCACTTAGACACCTCTGTTGGAAGGGCTTGTGTGTGTACGTGTCCATGTCGCATGCTGATGGTGAATGGGGCTGACACAGGGCTGCCCCAGACCCCTTAACCAGCTGTTGGCTGGCCCTGAGGCCAGTGAGATGGATCTGCCTCTTGTTACAGAGGCTTGCAAAACCTAAACCAAACCAGAGCATGTTGTTATCTAGAAGTGAATGTCATGTCCTAAGGAGGATGCTGAAGATGGTTTATGAGCTGTGAGATCTTCCAGCTTGCACAGTAAACCACCACCAAAATCCATGCCTCAGCAATACTGAGGTTAGTGATAGCCGAGGTTGAGCCTGAGCAGATTAATTTGAATTAATGTCTTATTTCTTAGCAGTATGAACAAAGGAATTGTGACTCTCTGAGGCTGTGTTTTACCCTGCAAACAATCCCTCTGGGCTAGGCTTGGGACCTTGCTGGGATCTGTTTTCTCTCTAACATCTTGCACTTGTTTTGGTTCAGAAGGGGACCTTGAAACCCACCAAGACTGATCAAGCAGCTCTTTCAGACCAAGCATCACTGATAAAATTCACAATGCTTATGCCAAAAAAGCAGAAGAGCCTTGTTCCATCTCAGGTAGTTAAAAGGTATTTCTGGGTCAGAGCCATGCAATGGTTTCTTTCTGCTTCTTCTGTGGCAGGGCATAGCAGCAGCAGGGATGAGGAGAGTGGGAGGAGGGAGGAGCAGAAGCCCAGGCTCCACATCCCTCAGAAGTCTTCTTCTACTGGTCTGTTCCTACTTTTCTGCTTGTGACAACTTTTCCCTTTCTTCCTCCTCTTTTCTGCTTCCTGGGTTCTCACAGCCTTTGCAGTTAACAGCCAGACATTTGTCCCTTCACCTCCAGAGCCATGAAACTGCTGTGTGCCTTCAACAAGCCCACCACACAGGCTCCTTTTGCTGCAGCTGCAGGGGCCAAAGCCCTGCTTGCAGCCCAGTCTGGCAGGATTTATTTCAGCAATACATCAAGTCGCTTTTCCTGAGCATCATCTACAGGAGCTGGGTGACCCTGTATGCCTGGCCTGGCTCAGGGGCAGTGCAGGGTTTGCCTTCCCCCACCTTCTACCACAAATGCCACAGCCCTAGAGAGGTCTCCAAGTACACTCTGGGGTACCCCTGGGGTAAAAAACTCAGCATATGTAGGAGGGTCTGACCACAAAAAGAAAGCTTGGATCAGTGCTTCAATATTTAAAGAACAAGGAACATAGGAAGACAGATGCCATTTCTCAGTCACCCAGACGTGGAGAGTGAAGTCACAGTAGTCAGGGTGGGTTTGCCTTACTCTACCTCCATGCTCAGCAGCTCCTCTCAGCACATGGTCTAGATTAGGCCCCATTCTCTTTTAAGCCATTAAATCATCATGAGCTCTCCAGTCCCCCAGTGGGCTCATCTTGGAAAATTTTGCAATAGCTCCAGTTTCTGCCAAATCATTCAGATCTTAGCTTTCAACTTGTCTTTCACCCCAGGGGGTTGGCTTCCCCATTGGTAGACGGATAAAGGTCTTGCACAAAGGCCTCGGGAGAGATGTGCGTGGGCTCGCTGATGCTGATCTGAAGCAAAGACAGAGTTTGTGTGGGGGTGTGCTTATGTAAAACTCAGAGCTTCAGTTCACCTCAGGGGCCACCCACAGACTCCAAAATTAATTATTTGCTCGTATATTTTCCCCACAATAAGATTCATTTGTAGGGAGGGGAACACTGTCTTTGGGCATGGTGAATTTTGCTGTTCTGAGAGATGTTTAGTTTGTACTTAAATCTGGTCCAAAGCCACTTTTGAATGGTTTCACAGAGGTGAGCTGACAATCTGGACATGACCTGATCTCTTAGCTCATCTGTGCTGTATGGAGAAAGTGGTCTTCAGGAGTGTGATACAGATTCCTGACCCTGCCATCAGTTTTATGTTCTTAGATTAATGAAGTCTTGGTCACTTTTTAGTCTTCCAGCAGACCAAGGATTGCACAGTGTGGCTGTGACCAGCTGACTAAGGTGCATGTGGTAAGTCTAGTGCCTGTCAGCCACCTTGGCAAGTAGCCCATGGGAGCCAGTTAGCACCGGGCTTGGTTTATGTATGTTCACATCACAGGGTGACAACTTTGTCACAGGAGAGGAGCTCAGAGAGCTAAGACATGCAGGTGGAAGATTTAACAGCGCATGCACAGCCATCCCTGCCTTGTCCAGGGGAAGCACTGGGATATACACCATGGCTGGGACCTTAGGACCCAGGTAGCTGTGCTAGGGGTACTCCTGTTATGCCTTTTCTCACGGTGATCCATCAGTCTTACATATTCCCTGCAAGGCTTATTTTAGTGTCACAAAAATGTTCTTAAATTCATTAGCAGATGTACCGTATTTTTCAAATAGATCCTTTAAGACTAACTTCATTGTCCAGCAAGCTGTGGGTCCAGCCTTTTAAGTCCATGTTAAACAAACAGCTGCTGATTGAGACAGAAGCCAGTCAGAAATTAATAAAACCTTCCCTAGACTAAATGGTGAAATGTTGCACAGAGTGTATGTCATCTAATAAATGCACCTGTTGAATGAAGGAGTAAGCAAAGAGAAGAAGGGAAACGTTGCCTGAGATCTCCCTGGGCTGACTGCCAGTTGTTGTTTGATCAGCACATGTAGCTGCAAGAGCTGTATTTGTGGGGTGGGGGAGGGAAGGGAAGGGAAGGGAAGGGAAGGGAAGGGAAGGGAAGGGAAGGGAAGGGAAGGGAAGGGAAGGGAAGGGAAGGGAAGGGAAGGGAAGGGAAGGGAAGGGAAGGGAAGGGAAGGGAAGGGAAGGGAAGGGAAGGGAAGGGAAGAGAAGGGAAGAGAAGAGAAGAGAAGAGAAGAGAAGAGNAGGGAAGGGAAGGGAAGGGTGTGTGGGAGAGAGGCTCCCACCACTCGAGTGCAACCTGCACTAGCCTAGGTCTTGCTCCAAGAGCTCAGTCCCTTAAACTCACCCAAACAGTCTGAGCACAGGCAGCCGCTGTGACTTTGCAGCCCCAGTTCCCTGGAGGCTGGCCAGGGATTAAGTCAGTAAATAAAAACATTGCGTTTTTTTAAGTCTTGGCAAAGAAGATGAAAACAAAGGCCTAGCATTTTGCATGCAAGGATGAGCTGACTTTTTTCAAACTCCTGCTGTCACCAGGTCCCCACTGTGTCTGTAGAGAGGCAGGAAGTGGATGAGGAGCTCTGCCACCCCAGTTTCACGGTGTTGAATGCCTCCATAGCAAACAGCATCCTCAAAAGTTACAGAGCAGCATTGCAGCTTGATGCCACAAAAGAGAGAAGAATGCATAGACCATGTTGTGGAAATAGGGAAAAAATACTCTTGAATACTTCGAATCCCTGACATTGTTTAGGACACATTGTCAGGGTCTGTGAAAAGTTCAGTATTGAGGTGCCTCTCTAGAGAAACTTGCCATCACATACATGTCTCATCTGGTCCTTTATCCTCGTCCTAGATCACTTCTTCTCAACCCTTCTGCCATTGCAATGTCCCTAAATCTGAAACCCTCACACTGCACATGCTAAGGAGAGAGTGTCCAGACCTGGCTGTTTATACAATACAGCTTAAAGAAGATTAAACTGTATTCCTTACCCATACACATTTCCCTGTAAAAGAATATTCCTAAAGTGCTTTGAGATCCACGGATGAACAGTTCTGTTAATAACAATAATTTATTATTGCAAAGTTATTGCTAAAGGTCTGTCAGCTTTTCCTTTGTGATTACATACATAGGAGCTTCCTGCAATGTTACAGAACATCTCCCCAGGCTGATACTTGCCAAACCATGTCCCATTTCTGAGCCATTTTATTTTTTATTCATTTTCTGAAAGCTTGTGTTAACCAGTTTTAACCTGAAAAGTGAAGAAACAGTACCAAAACCATAATACCTGGATTGTAAATCTGCACCCTGGTGATTTACAATGACATGACTGTCTGGATTAGACTAACTATTGTTCTAGCTACACTCCACATCACCACTGAATGGGACAGAAAAAATAAATAAAAGGATAGAAGAGATATTTTCTTTTCTATGAGGGCATGGAAAATCATGGTTGCTTAGCACCTCTTCTCAACTACAACTTTTCCCCTGGAGCAAGTATGAATCATGCGGACAGGAGCACAAATAAATCTTCCTGCAGACAAACTTGTGTCTGCAAGGTTTTCATTTAGTTTGCCTTTGCCAACCAGTCAGAGTGTGAAAATACAGTAGCTGTTCAGTGAGGTGAGGAATGATCACGTTTTAACGACAAAAAATTCATTTGTAAGAAATGGTCTTAAAGAAGGAAATAGGGCTTGCTCCTTCTGGCAATATGACATGCTCTGCACAGGCGGTGTGATGGAGATGCTTCCTGTGTGCTGCTCTTGAGTGCTGCCTGTGTCCCGGGCCATCAGTGCACTCAGTCCCTTACTCACATGTTCTTTTCCTGAGCGACTGTGCTTGGATGAGCAGTTTCTGCAAGGCTGGTGTGAGGATCAGGACTCTCAAATGACTGTAACCCATCAGTGGCCAGAGCAGTTCATTGTTGCACTTTGCCTGTCCCGTAGGGAAACACATCAGACTGATCCAGCCACCCAGGCCACCTTCCAGCAACTCTGGCCTGACTTTGGAGCAACACTAGGCAGGAGATGGAAGATACTACTCCAGGCCCTGAGGCAACTAGAAGCAATTAAGAAGGATTAAACAGGGACAAAATAGGAATGCGAGAATTGTTTTTGTTGCTTTTACCAGCACTGAAGTGGAATCTGATTGTAATTGTGTCCTATTTACTGACCTTATCAGAACAGAGATGAATGTCCAGATAAAATAAAGCAACTTTTTATAAACAGCTTCTGGTTTAAAATAGCAGGGTGGGGGATGGAGAAGCAGGGCCTGTGTGCAGCACTGTTTGTAACTTGCTGATGAGGGTCTGGACTTGCTCTGCAGAGTGTCCGACCTTGGCTCAGTGGCAGTGCCCTCATCCTCAGCCATGCAGCTGCAGAGCAACTGAGAATGAGTCCTCTCGTGCCACCCAACAGCTCACACAGACTAGTAAAGACCATGATCATCCCTCCCTAAACTGCTCCTTAAATTTGTTATCTTCACTTGGTGTGCCCCTGCCCATGGCAAGAGGGTTGGAACTAGATGACCTTTAAGGTCTCTTTCAACCCAAATAATTCTGTGATTCTGTGATCCTATGATTCTATGACTTTGCAATCTGGGATACATCCCAGATACATTTCTGGGAACACTCACCAGGGCCATATGACTGCTGCCTTTCTGAAATTATATTTTCTCTGCAGGACATTTAAACAACTGGACCTAGGTGGTGGAGAAAAACCAGGAGACTTTCATGAGATACTTTTTTCACAAAGCAACATAAAAATAGCATTTCCTTGTTAACCAGGAGAAGCAGAGGGAGCATCAGTCATACTGTGAGGTAAAGGCAAAGAAATAACTGTCAGAGGTATTTTCATCTATATGAAGAAAATCCAGGAGAAGGAAAATAAAGTATGCAATACAATAACAAATGCATAGCATTACTGAAGCCTCAGTGAAGAATTTTAGTAAAACAAACCATTCTGCATTCATGTTCAAAAATAAGTCAGTTATTGTAACACACTATGACACTACTTTATGGGATGTTTGCCCAGATTTCGTAACTGAAAGCGGAAAATTATATAAATTACTGTAGGGTTCAAAATGCTGCAAAATTCTTGAGACCATTCTGGAAAGCCAGAGGTCAAAATTACATTAAAATAGAAAGTGGTTGCCACTTCAGTAATCATCATTTAGGATGGTATCAGTACACAGATGAAGGAAAGTCTAATTTCACTGTAATATATTGTAGAATACAATATTTCTCCATAATGAGCATTCACAATACTCTTACAAGATAAGCTTCTCTTGGACTGCAGTATTGGAGGAGTGCAAGGAAAGACCTAATTATTTCTGTTTAAAATCAGTAATTAAGTTTTTGGTATGCCTGGAATAACCCAACAGAAAATGAACCAAATATGTCAACAACAGCAAAGCTAATGACCACAGGAGTCAGCAAAAGCCGAGAAGCCAAATGAGAGAGAAAATACTGAAAAATCAGTATTTGGGAAAAGTGACCCAGAAGGTGACATGGTCAACATCAAGACTCTGGGCTAACAATGTCTGCTTAAACCAGGAGTTTAAAATTGCTCTGCCAATAAACTGCAGCTTCAGCAGTGATGGTGCCAGAAGAAAAACCTCTGGCACAATGGGTACAGCACTGTATTTCCGTAAAGGATGGAAATAACCCAAACTGAGACTGGTTCTTGCTATAAAATCAAAATTAAATTTAAAGAAATATACTCATTCTACTAGACTCTGGGCAGCTGGGATGCTACAGTGACCCTTGGAGCACTCTGATTTCTGCCAGAACATGGACCAAAAATCCTGGTATTTCAACTGAAGGAAGGGTGTTTTTTGAAGGCATTGGGCTTACAGAGAAGCTGCTAAGATGGCAATAAAAGTTTAACAGTATAAACAAACTGAGCTTATACAGAGCTTGATTAAGAACAGCACCTGTAAATATCAAACATCTTTTCTCCTTTTTCCTGACTCCTCTCTAGGAATGAAGAAAAATCAGGAAAAAACAGCTGAGAAAAACAGGATGATACACACTCTGTCTTAAAAATATATCCAGACTACATTCTTCAGCAAAAAGGCAGCATTTCTTCTAATCAAATCAAGTATGTAATTGGAAATGCCTCAGTCAGAAACTGAAAATAATAATGTTTTATACATACGTAAAATCAAAGCTGTTCATATTTTGCCATGAAATATCTGAAGATCATCTGGGACTTCTAAAGACTCATGAAATCTCACAAAAAAAAGAAGAGTGATCTGGACTTAGAAACACTCCAGAAAAGATTAAGCTAAGTCTCAGTTAATTTAGCAGATGAGCTACATCTCAGTTAGAAACAAAACATATTAAACAACTGAGAATATCATAAAAATGTTACACTTCAGCTGTATTAACTGGCAGAAATTGTACTTCCATTTCCAGTAAACTGTGTGAGTGCTGAAAGAATGTTTTCAGGACTCAAATCTATCCCTTCACCACAGAGGTTCAATATTACAGAGCAAATATCAGAAAATGTTTCTTCAGTTTTCTCAGATAAATTTCGGGAGAAGCATGTTTGCTTGACATTAGAGCATTAGCATATATTCTGCAAAATTACCATAGAGAATGAGTTATCAAAAAGAGATTAAAATTCAAATATCAACTTTTTATTTATACCTCTGTTAGGATTAATACCAACCTGAAAGTACAAACTAATCCTAAGTTTTTATTTTCTTTTTCATACCAAAGCAAGAAAACGAAACCAAAGGAAATGCAGAACGAAATAAAATCTTGCTTGACTTCTGGATATATGTCCCCTCCAGACTTCCCAAATCCTGCAGTCCTGCACAGCGAGACAATAGACCTTTGCTGCAGCTGTGATTATGATTCCCCACACTGGGAGGTTCATGCAGACCAGCAGGGCTGAAGTTCAAAACACAACTTTGTATGGATGAACCTGCTCACGAGCAAGGCATAGCAGCTAGAAAGGCCTTCTCTCACACTCCATCTGGAAAAATAAGCTCTACAGTTCATTTCAGTAATTGTTTTAGTACTCAACACAATTACATTACACTAGAAAGCATCCAGAGAAGGAATGATAAACTAATAAGGATATTCTTTAGCTGGGAACCACTTCACAGTAATTAATTCCTGGTCTGTGTTTGACCAGTGTTACTTTGTGCATAGATTGGAACTTGAAAGAGTATTTGCATCAAAGCACACAGGTCCCTTAGCACACAGACCCCACTAAGCTCATTTCCTATCCAAGTGCAGCATTTAGTTTAAAAGTTAATTCCTTCCCTACAGAGGTTATGGGCTACAGCAATATTCCCTCCTTTAACGAGGGAGAATACTGCTGTGCTGGGAATATTTCCATGGCCAAATTAAATTCTGGAAGTACTTAGTCCCAGCCCAGAGCCCAGTTCTGCGACCTTTCCTTACCTCTCTTTACAGCCTGACCTCACCACAGCAGAGTGGAGCTCATGGCTGAGAACAAAGCCTGGGGCCCAGTGCTGCCCTCAGAGATGCTTAAGCAAATCTACCTTCTTGAGGAGGCTGCTCAGGTACTGCTGAAGGTGTAGTTGGACCTCACTCTTTGTAGTGTAACAGAGTAAACTGAGAATTATGTATATTAAGAGAGTGTTTTACCTTAGCGTGTCTATTCTTTCTTTTCTTTTTTTTTAAACTTGTGTACTTCCAAGCCTCAAGAAAGTCTTTTCAGAGTAACATAGAAAACAAATTAAATTAAAGGGAGAAGACAGAAAACCTCAGACATTTTTCTTTGGATTGAACAAATTTGGCTATCCCTTAATGCTCATGATAAAATACTAAAAACTGATGACAAAAGAAAGTAAGGCTTTCTTAGCTGAGAGAAAGAATGCCAGTATATTTAGGAGAAGCATGGGGTTCTATAAACAGATTAAATGATGTGCACTTTATTTGAGAGCTTTCAACACAGTACTCAAATTAAATATTTCCAGAAATTCTGTTGGGCCTACGTAACAGAGAAGTATTGTGGGCTCTTAAAATGACCTTTAAAATTTGAAAACCACAAAGGTCATTTGTATACATAACGGAAAATATGCCTTGGTAAACATAAGGTACTTTGTTGACTGTGGTTGAAAACTGACTATTAAAGGAATCTCCCAGGGACGCAAAATAAGGCCTTGTTTTACTTTTTTTTAAATTTTACTTCTCTAGCAAAGTCATGGGTTTACAGACATCTCATGTGCAAAACGGAAACTCGTACCTCATCACACGAGCAATCGGAGGCAGTGCAGCTCTCTGGCACTCCTCCTGGCCAGCTCTGTCACAGCTCTCACCGGTGCATCTGCAGAGGAATGAGCATTCTCATCCAAAGACTTCATTCGCAGTGTTACAGGGTTGTTGGATGCACCTCATGGAGACTCTGCAGGGAAGATGCAGCCCACTCCACCTTCAGTTCTTGCAGCCCTTCAGCAGTCTGGTCAATCAGCCTGCCGTATTCAAACTCTGGCATTCATCCCAGATAGGCTAAAGAAATGCTTGGATTTTTTCAGTGTCCCAGCTTCTCTTGGTAGAAACAGAGAGATTTCTGTATGAACAAAATCCCCACTTCAGGGGACAGGTTTGGCCCTTCACCACTCGACAGGAGAGTAACTCAGAAGTCACATAGACAAAGAAGGAGGACACCTTGCATGACACTGCCAGAGCTGATCCATCCCCACGCTTTGAGACCTTTTGTTAAAGGTGTTGCATTTAGTCCTTGGCCTGGAAAGTAAACGTTTATCTTTCTTCACACAATTTAGGGATGCTTCCTGATCGTTTCTCTGCTCAGCCTTATGTTTTGCAAAACGCCCTACATTTCAACTCATATTTCTTTCCTTGTCTACAGTAGCCTTTCCTCTCCTCCTCTGTGGCCCCAGTGTGCTGATACCACTTTGAGGAAAGAATTGTAAGCACAGCTCCATCACCTTGTTCTGCTGTAACCTCATAATCCTGGCTCTGACTCACTGTCACACTCAGGTAATGGCTTCTCCCAAAGCACAGGAGAAGCCCTCTTGGTCCCCAGTGCCTTCTAGTGCAGGGCACTGCGTAAGGAAACACAATGAGTGTTTTATGAGTAGTTTGCCTCGCTGTGTCTCCACGTTACTGTCTTTGAATGACCACTTCCATAAAACATATTGATCTCTGCCCATGAAAAACATTGCAGGTAAGGGAGGAAGAATCACTGTCAACTTACCTGCAGTTCTGAGAGGAGCAAGGAGCTGTCTGGAGTGGGTTTATGTTCCTGTAGTCTCCTAGGTGGGGGTTGGTTTCCTCTGTGGCAGTAAAAATGTCTATTCAACAAGATCAACCGTCCAACTCATGGTTTTATTATTAAATTACAGACTCTGAAGTACTCAAAATAAAAACTGATTAGATCAAAAACTATTTGCTTTGCACATCACCATGGCAATTCCACTTTCTCCATCTAGTTATTTATGATCATAATGGCCTCTGCAGTAAGCCTTCAAATAGATACAAAGATACAACTGAGTCAAAACAAATTACAAAAGATGAATGTCTTAACTGGCAGCAAGTCCATCATCCTCTGCCCCAGAATATCGTCTAGGATCCAAGAAGAAAAAAGGTATGGCCTCGAGAACTAGCACATAAGCCAAATTCAAATGCATTCATAAATGCAATCCACAAAATCCCCAGCCACTTGCTGTGTTACCCTAAATCCCATAGTTACATCAGGATGTTTTTGATTTAAAGTTCTCCAGATATCCGGAGTCCACCCTAAACCATCAATATTGGGAGCCAAAAAGTCCCCAGAATCTGATCCCAGAGGTGTTGCAAAGCAATGTTACTTTAGGTAGTCTCTGCTCCATGAGCAGTGGTTACACCTACACCTTTCTTTGCAGAACTGCCCCTGGGTGACAGCACCAGAGCTCCAGATCCCATTGAGGGGCAGGGTTTCCCAACCCAGTTCTCTCCCTGATTCTCAGCCCCTGGACAAGAGCAGCAGCCAGCCAAACAGGGATCCTGACATGCCTGACAAAACACAAGCATGCTGGAAGGCAGCCTCCTCCACTTTCAGCTCTGTGGGGTGCAGGACTGTTATCCTTGTTTCAGATAATCTCCAATGATTACCTGTCTAGCTCTCCCTTTTTAAATGACTTTAAATGTTGGCATCACAGTTTTACCTAGGTGTGCAGGTGGTAGGAAAGATCCACCCAAACAGGCAGCCCTGTGACCAGGAGGGAGTTGTGTGTGCAAAAAGGAAGCAGGTAGAACAAAGCCTTGAATTTTAGAACAAGCAATGTAATTTGGCACTGTAAACATGAGAACTGCTAGATCACATCCAAAATATATATGGCAGGTTCTATGCCTCGAAACACATCTTCCACACACTGTGCTCCATTACGTTCACAGAACTTTCCCCAAAGCCCAGATTTCTGCATGTTTGTACAGATGTACCCAGTCCCAGGCAGGGTTGCTCTTGGGACACGTAGGCAGGCAAACAAGGATCTTCACAATCAAAGAAAAGCATTCACAGTTCGTCTGCCTTTATTTTACTGTTTATAAATACCTAGTTAGGAATTAGGGGAAGACCACTGTGTGGTTTAAGCAGCCAGTCTGCTACCACAAAAGATGAATAGTGAATAGCTGTAGTGAGTGATTCCCAGAAAACTCCTGTCTGAAAATGGTTTGCCTGTGTTATTCAGCAAATGCTTACGAATAATGAACAAGAAGTAAGGACAGAAGATAGATTAAACTGATCACGGGGGTTTTTTTCACATTTAAATATTTATCATGCACTGTATATATAAGAATATATATGTATATTGGGGGGGATTTACACACCTCACACTCTTGTGCAAGCAGGCACAAGCCAGAGCACTGACAGCAGTGTTTCATCTATCAGATGGTAATGAGCAAGGCTGATGGAAGTGCAGGAAATGACTGCCTGTGGCTGCTAGAGTGCAACACCCATATATCAACTACACTTTAGTTTCTTGTTTCATCTGTCCCATATGCTACAAGCAGGTTATGAGCATGATGAGTACTCATATTGGAAACTTGATGGCTATGCATCAGCAAGGCACATGGGTGTGAAAATGGGCAAAACCTGAAAAACTTATTCACAGTGTTCCTTGTGATACTGATGATACCAGAATATCAGGTGAGAGCTGAGACAGAGTCATTTTATGAGCACTGCCACTGAAATTTCCTGGCCAGAGACTGTCAGATGTTATCTACAAGGAATTCTGCCTCTCATCTTACAGATATTCTCCTCCTGCTGCAGTGATTTATCAGCCTTCAAAGGTAATCTGGCAGGGATGGTCACCTGCATAACATATGACAACAAATTGTCATAACAATTTCTTCAGAGATACCATGCATATTACAAGGTGCCTGTTTGCAAAACCCTTTGTGACAGCCCTAGGTGAGAAGCCATCACAGGGTCAATCGGAAATAATACAAAAATATTTCTTTTCCTATTAAGACATGCTTACTAGGTCGCCAAACTCTGACAAACTCTGGCATAAATGAGGGAACACTAGCTTTTTTTTCAGCTGCCAACCAGAAAGAGTTTGGGGCTGATTGCTTGGGTTTTTTCATTTTTAAATATAGATTAGTTTCAAAACAAAAATATATCAATATGCTTTCCAGACATTCCCACTCCTTTTCATCAAAATAACTTATCAAATTTGACCTAAATTGATTCAATTACTCTAAAACTGCTGTGAATTTACTTACTAACTAAAAATATTTTCTGCTCAGCTCCATCTAAAACATGTATGACACTTGTAAGAACTTGTGGGGGAAACTGTGACTAGGATACAGAAATATTTGAACATCCAATGCAAATAAAGTGTAAATGTAATGGACTCACTATTACAGAAATATCTTGGCATGTTTCCACCTGGAGCCAGCAAGATGATTAACTGGCCACATGCACTAATTATTTGAGGTTGATGTTTGCATCAGTACTGTGTAAATTGGGTGCTGTTCTGCTCACAAAAAAAAAACCCAAACCAACCCACTCAACTGAAGCCTGGAGACTGGATCTTCTGTGCCTGATGAAGCTTGAGATAAGGTACAAGAAGAAGAGCCTCTGGGGTTTCCAAGCAGAGGTTAGGGCAAGCCTAAAGTAGCCAACAGGTCAGCCAGGGAAAGCCCTTGCTGTGCTGGCTCCAACAGCACCCACAGAGCTTCTCCGGAGCAGGAGTCACTTGCACATAGGCTGCCACCGTTTGTCTTCCACTGGAAATGCCTCTAACAACCTTCTTACCAAATTCTGCTCCGAGCCTGAGTGGCTAATACATCTACTAAGGCAGGTTAAGCTTCAAGACCGCCAATACCTGCCATTGTGACATAACCTAACCTTTGGCTAGAGCCCTGTGCCAGAAGGAGTGCTGCTAAACAAACAAGGACAGTTTTCTCCTACATATTCCTTTCTACGTATTTCTTCAGACAGACTCACAATTTGAATCCCTCCCTCAGATGATAAAAAACCACATTTGTTCTTTGTCCATACTTGGAGTAGTCCAAACAGGATCAGGTCTGAGGTTTTGCTGAAAGATGTGTGTTGGCCTGGTTCTCCTATATATACTGAGCAAAAATGATATTAAAGGTTAGTTGAAAGTTTGTTTGTCTTCAGCGCAACCTATAAACCCACTTTCAGCTACAGGAGCACTTGGAGGCTTTAGGTGCTCTTGCTTCTCATGCACCTTTTCATATATTCCCGTCAGCTGTGGCCGAGCCTTATCTGTTCTTTGTTTACTATTTGTGCATTTTAAAACAAGGCGGGAAACAATCATTAAGAAAATCCTGACACATTTGTGGAGTGTGGCAGCCGTGTTATAAATAATAGAAAATAATGTTTTCTTTAATTGTTTTGTTTGGGATTGGGGGTGAGGAGTGGGGGGGTGTTGTTTTCCATATCTATTTAGAGCTGGCTTTCCTGTGTTTTTCAGGCAGCAAAATTAGATCAGTAGCAGCTTTGTCAAACATTATTTTTTTTCTTACAAAATGTTCACTTTCTTTCAGAGTCTGTCAAGTTCCTGTGAAGGGCTGAGATCTTCCGGTGGTCCTCAGCAGCCCTGTGCCTGCGGGGAGGGGCCGGGCTGCTTGTTCATATATCAGCGCATCATTTTCCAAAATGATGCCGGTAAGGAATGAATGGACAAAAAGGGCAGAGATCAAATGCAGACTTTGACAGCCGTTTGTTTAAACCTGCGACGAGGGGAAAGCGTTCTGCTGAGCTGGCCCTGGGGCCTGGCCGCCCACGAGATGGTGCTAGAAAGCCGCGGATGTGCTCGGAGCGCCGCTCCGCGCCCTGCGGTGAGCACGACTACGGGGGGAGGCACCCAGCAGGTTGAGGACATCGAGCACTGCAATGCTCACTCTCATATTTTAATAAAACCACTTCCGTTTCATTTTCACTTGAAAAGTTTGATCATTGTGAAGGCATGCACTTAATACAAAACAATTCTCACTTACGTGTAGTTACAGGGCACTGCTTTCTCATGGGTACAAAAGGAGATACAAGCTGCCATTTCTAAATGTTACTTACTTAATTCCAACTTTCTTTGTTTTAAATTGTTTTTCTCTAGCACCGTTTTCAACTGGTTGCAGAAATTAATCACTCTTGCTAGTGGACATAACAAGCTGGACTCAGATCTAGACTATAACCCAAAATTAATGTTTGTAATGAAAAAGAGCTTCCCTGATACTGCATGATTGACAGCGAGATCAACTTTTGTCCCTGTTTGTTTGTTTCACAGTCACAGGAAAATGATAGACATAGGGTATAAGACAAGTGAGGAATCTGGCCCCCAAAGCTGCAATCTTGTGTAGCCTGGAAAAGATTTCTGGGTAGAAAGCAGGGCCACAGGTCAGACCAATTTCTGTAGCGGTCCCACAAAGGCCAGATGAGGTCAGGTCATCTGTAATAAGCAGATATTTCCATGATGGAGCACTGGATCCTGACACAGCTCTGTTCCAAACACATGGCCAATATTTGCTATTACAGATCATTTATTAAAGCTTGGCCAATCATAATAGGAAATTTTATGCATGTGAAGATCTCTATATTTTGCCAAAAGTAGTTCATGCATGAAAAATATTACATAAACTTTCTGAACATATATCAAAATAAATATTACAAACTACACAAAATATGCTAAAATGACTTCTATTAAAGTTTCAGAATTTGTTTAGGATTACTCTGATGGTTATAAAAGTGTCTCCTCTCATATCCTTCAGTTGAAGGAACAGCTTTGCCTTGGTCATTTTCTCCCCTTCAAAACATGCCAGATTATTCTTATATCCAGCAGAACTCCTAAAGGCACAGCACAAAGTCTAGACACCTGCACATGTCCAGACCAAGCACACTGCTGAGCTGGATCCCCCCAGGTCAGAAAAACCTCCTGAGCCAATTTTCCAGTGCTGATTGATGCTGCTCCTGCATAACTATGCATAACTGAGCCTTCCAGCCACCATCCGCAGTGGTCACCATGTGCCTGCACGTCGTGCCAGCCCTTTAAAGGCAGGTGTCAACACCCTTCACTGAGCACGATGACAGCAGGGCTTGAACTTCCACTGCATGTGGCAAAGAGGGATGAAGTCACATATTTGCTTCACTTGACGTCTGTCAAGCTGCCCTTGCTGTGTTTCCGACTATACTCATTTCACAGCACTGTTTATCCTCAGGGCAACCAGCCCCCTGAGCTGGCGGGCAGACACAGGAGCAGAATAGATCCCCTGCAATCCAGGAGGACACAGTGACCCGCTGAGCCACTCAGACACTCTCAAGTCTATGAGGCTGGATGGGATTCCCCCGAGGGGACTGAAAGGGCTGGTCGAAGAGCAGAAGAACTTGCCAAGCCACTCTCCATCATTTATCATCAGTCCTGGTTAACTGTGGAGGTTCCAAACAACTGGAGGTTAGCCAGCGTGATGTTCATGTATCAGAAGGCTTGGAAGGAGGATCTGGGGATCTACAGGCCTATCAGCCTGACCTTGGTGCCAGGGAAGGTTATGGAATGGATTATCTTGACTGCCATCACATGGCACATACAAGACAACCAGGGTTTAGGAAAGGCAGACCCTGCTTGACTGTCCTGATCTCCTTTTAGGACCAGGTGACCTGGTCATAAAAGAGCTAGTGGTCAGGGGAAAGGTTGTGAATGTGTCTACCTGGACTTCAGTAAAGCTTTTGATACTGTCTCCCACAGCATTCTCCTAGAGAAGCTGACACCTTTGACAATGCACTCTTTGCTGGATTAAAAACTGTCTGGATGGCCAGTCCTGGGGAGTGTTGGTGAATGGTGCCACATCCAGTTGGCAGCTGGTCATAAGTAGTGTTCCCCAGTACATGGTATTGGGGCCAGTCCTGTTGAATTAATGATCTGGACAAGGAAATCTAGTGCACCCTCAGTCAGTTTGTGGATGATACTTAGTTGGGTGGGAGTGTTGATCTGCTGGAGGGCAGGAAGGCTCTGCAAGGAATGTGGACAGGCTGGATCCATGGGCTGAGGCCAGTGGTACAAGGTTCAGCAAGGCCAAGTGCTGGACCCTACGCTTGGGTCACAACAACCCCTGCAGTGCTACAGGCTGGGAGAAGAGTGACTGAAAAGTGGCCCAGTGGAAAAAGACCTGGGGGTGCTGGTTGACAGATGGCTGAACATGAGCTGCCAGTGTGTCCAGGAGGCCAAATGGCACCCTGGCTTGTGTTAGAAATACAGCATGGCCAGCAGGACTAGGGAAGTGATTGCCCCTCTGTGCTTGGCACTGGTGAGATGCCCAAGCACTGTGTCCAGTTCTGGGCCTCTCAGTCCTCTCAGGTAGGACATTGAGGTGCTGGAGTGTGTCCGGAGAAGGACAATGAAACTGGTGAAAGGTCTAGAGAGCAAGTCATATGAGGAGTGGTTGAGGGAGCTGGGGGTGTCTAGCTTGGAGAAAAGGAGGCCCAGGGGTGATTTTTTCATTGCCTACAACTGCCTAAAAGGAGATTGTAGACAGGTGGGAGTCGGCCTCTTCTCCCAGGCAACCAGTGGCAGGATGAGAGGACATAGTCTAAAGATGGGTCAAGGTAGGTTTAAATTGGGCATTAGGAGAAATTTTTTCCCTGGAAAGGTTGTTAAGCATTGGAACAGGCTGTCCATAGCGACAATGCAGTTACTGTCCCTGGAGGTGGTCAGAAAACAACTGGATGTGACACTCAGTGCCATGGTCTATTTGAGAAGGTGATGATCAATCAAAGATTGGACCCCAGAACATTCGAGACTTTTTCCAACATTAGTGATTCTATGATTCTATGATCCCATTGTCTGCAGTCTTTCGTGGGTAGGAGGTTACCACAGGAAATTCTAATGTGCACAAAGGACTCAGCATAGAAAGTTTAAATAACTCCTTCAAGGTCACATATCAAATCAAGGAGAAACCCCTGCACCCCAGGTGTGTATTTTTGCCAGTGCTGCCTGCTAAAAAAAATGAGGGTGGGGCCATGTGGGGCTTTTTCTCCATACATGCAATCAGATATGCCTCTTATCCCTCTCAGCCCACTTCAAGACAGCACATTAAACACCTTCCGTGTCTCCCCTCCCTTCTCAGGCCGTGTGCCCACACATGGAACAGAACCATCCCGGGCTAACAGAACCTCCCCCTGTCCCCGTGGCTCGTCCACAGCACCCTCGCCCTGCGCTCCCTCCCGCAGATCCATGCGCTTTGCCAGGGATGCTCCACCGCCTGCGCTGTGCTGAAACCATCCCAAACAAGGCCCGGCGCCGCACACCCCAGGCCGGACCCGGGAGCCGGCAGGGAAAGGCTCTCCTGCCCTCAAAACCACCGCTTGGAAGGTGGAAAACCACCCTCGGAAAGGGCCGGGCAAAGGGAGGGCGGCGGTGCCCAGGGGAGAGTGGAGCAATGCTCAGAAATCCCCAAGCAGAATACAAAGTGTTATGAACAATTTTTAAAGGTTCATTAAACTAAGTTACTAAATTACCTTCGTTAATGATGTTCATGAGTTTAATTGTTAAAGATTAAGTTTACTTAAGTTCAAATGTTAACGACGTTTAAAGGGTACTATTGATAAGGTCTGGTTTACCTAGTTCAAATGTTTTATTTATTCCTTCTGTAATGCCGCAGGGCTAATAACGTTCAAGAAATTAATGTTCAGTGTGGGTTAAGGTGTTGTAATCAGGTTTGTTAGGGTTTAAATGTTGTATTTAATAGATATTCAATGTTAATCAATGAAGGGGGAGGCTGCCAAGATGGCGACGCCGAGCCAGGTTCCAGAAAATTCCAGGGATGAAGTCACAGTGTTATGGTGAGTTCGGGACTCTGATTGGGTCAGACCTCAACCAATCGGGAGGGACTTTGGGGAAATGATTGGTCAGGAATCGCCCTAGAAACGAGCCAATCAGCGTCGAGCGAAAAGGACCAATCAGGCGGCGGATTGAAAACCCAACCAATCAGAGAGCAAAGATTGTCTATAAAAGCTGTGCTGCTGTCTTGCATGCGCTCCTCCGCCCTTTGGACGACGGCTGGTCCGCGAGGGGAGCACCCAGCGTCGCGCGTGCTGCTTTTGTCTGCCTTGCCACCTGGAGTCTTGGGCTTATCCCTGGCTCCCTTGTTCCTGGCTGTGGTTTTTAATAAATTTGTTAAATTTTAATGGTGTGAGACTGTTATTTGTCACACGAAGGGGAGGATGTCCCCTGATGCGCGGACAGCATGGTGACACTCACAAAATGCAGAGGAAGCGCGGAGCCAGGCATGGAGAAATCGGCCTGGTTAGGGCTGAGGTGCTGCAAAACCAGGAGCCAGGCCTGCCTCCCTCCAGTGCCTGGCACCAGCTTAGAGCTTCCTAACGCAGGTGGGGGGATAACGGGGTGGTTTTCCAGCCTTTGACAGCTTAAGGCACACAAACTTCACAGCACTGGTGATATCTCACAGCCATCTGGACTACACTATTTTTAAATAAAAGCAAAATTTTCATAAATATTTGCTGTCTCCAAGAGTTAGGGAGTGTAAAAAACCCAAGCTATTGCAGAATTTGGGGTAATTTGCAAGCTTTAGTGTTGCAAAAACATAAATAGAGAAGTACTGTTATTTAAAGAGGAAGGAAAGTTGTATAAAGTGTTTTAGAGGATGGTTTAAATGTCTTTAAATAAAACAACTAATTTCCCTATCTGAGGATTTTCACTTTAGAGTCACACCAGATACAAAGTTTTTTTGCAGGTACGTATTAGATTATCAAGCACTAAGATTTCTTTTAGCTCCCAAATAAAATAATTCATGTTAGAGATTTGTAAGCTTTCTAAGATTTTCATTTTTTAATGAAACCATCATCAGTGTTTAGTCTTGTAAATGCTTGTATATAGAAGTGACACACAAGCATCTTTGCAAAACCAGTTCTCAAACCCAGATTCCCCGGCTGGTGAGCTCACCTATGCAGAAAATGGCAATATGGTATTCCCACAAGATCCAGCATGAAAACCACCAGAGAGTCTCCCAATCTCCCAATGCCAGCTCTTCCCCACTTCAATCCCAACCAAAAATCTTAATGGTAAATGTATTATTTTCACTTAGTCTTCAATAGAAGTAATAATTTGTGCTCAAACTATGAAAACAACCTGACCACTTTCCCCCAGATCACAGGAAATGACATTATAAAAGATTAATCAAGGTGAAGTTTGTGAAAACTTACATGGATTTAAGAACTGCTTCTAAAATCAGCTGCTAATGGCAGATTTAGACACCCCTAAACCAACACAGTTACAAAAAATATTAATAGTGAAAAAAAAATCAGAAATCTGCAAGTGACTGAAGACTCTTTAATGGAAACCACTGCAAGCTGAAGCTTTGCTAAGGTGCCAGTGGTAAGTGGTTTGTGTACAAGTTTTATCAAGATACATGTTCCAGGCTTGTAGAAGACACGACCAATGGTTTGTACTTCAAGGAAATGACGTCGTGCACTGATGATTATTTTTATATATCTTGTTGTTGCTATTGAAACATGAAAGCACTTATCTTTATGTAGTTTCCTCTATCTGTATCAACTAGTTGTAAACTCTGCTTGATTTTTCAGATGCGTTTACAGTCAAATGTTATTTTAAAAAGACTGTAGTGTATAGAGAGCAGAGCAGCCAAAGGGCAACTTCAAATTTGCAGGTTGAAGGAAGCTGTATTATAGTCAGGCAGGAAGGAACTTACTGGCCATTTTTTTATAAGCTAATAAAAATTTTGAGAGAAGGTAGCTGATCTTCTTCTTGCTGTATGATTTCTCTTCACCTGCAACAGGAATCCTTTGCCAACAAAAAAGCAAAGCTGTTTGCAGAAAACAGCTCTGCTCAGCCTTCCAGATCCTGTCTGCAGGGGAAGGAGGGAGGTAGCAGGATATGTTGCACAAGTGTTTAAGTCCTAGCATTGTTGTCAAGGAAGTGATACGAGCTTTTGGGAAATCCATAGTTCCTCTTTAATATGTCAACAGGTTAACAGTGCTGTGCAGGCTGTATCTGGCTGTGCAAGCAAAGTGATGTTTATATGGTTGGATAGTGATAACAACACCTGGATAAATTCTGATTCTGTCTGGAAATATCGTATTTCCATATGAGTGTAAGCACAGGTGTTGACCCAATTTATCCTTACTTGCATGCTTTTGTTACAGGACACCAATCCATTCAGCAAATTCAACCTGTAAGTGCAAGATATCTTCATCTTTGCTCAAAACCCACTGTACAGTACTTTTCTTTCCTAACACATTTTGAGCTTGAGAACAAGTGCTCTTTTTAAAATCCGGTCCTCAACAAATGCTGGAGAAGTCTTTGAAAACCTGGAAGTCCGAAATGATGCAACATTTTTTCCCTTGTTCTCTGCCTGAGAAGGGCCACTTGGCTGCAGCAGGGTTTTGTTGAGCTGGGCCTCCAGGAAGTGTCCCTGGGTGCTGCTCTCTCTCCCAGCACCCACACTTGGAGTGGGTGGCCCACTGTGAATGTCAAGGACGTGCTACAGGGCAGGTGCAGCTCAGGGACTGTGTGGGCCATAGTGAGAGAGGTCAGAATGACTTCCTACGCTGTTTTTTGTCCTTTCGGTCCTCTCCTAGGGCATATGCTCTAAAACCCCATTATATCACAGCACAAGAAAGTACTGCCACCCTGTGAGATGCCGGCACAGCTCAAGCCTTCTGCAAGCAGAAGGAAAGTTAGATAATATTTCATTGCCATGTGAGGAAGAGGCAGGCCCAGCCCAGTGGTCTTACCAATAAGAATTGGAGCAATACTCAAGAAGGACTTGAAAAATTATTTTTTCTGATCACAAAATCTTCAGAAACAGCTGGAATTGGCAAGTTCTCATACCTTGAGGTTATTTGTCAAACGTTGAAGGAAGGAGCCTGCATAATATTTGGTCTGTAGGTTTTTTTCCTGTGCCTTTCAGAATGAACACACCACATCCAAGCTTTTGACCTCTTTAGGCAAAACAGCAGTAATCAACATTTGTGTTTTGAGAGATTTCAGTGGTAAAAGGTTTGGGGTTTGGGGGTTGAAACTACCTTCTTACATTCCCTCTGCACTGCTGGCTTGGATGCACTGGAAAACCTCTGCACCTATCAGGCATTTTTTTGGCCATAAACACATTTCCTAAGTACTACTTTGAAGTGATGACACAAGCTAAGAATAATCCCAAAGACCTTGTTTTATAGTTTTGACTAGAATTAAAGCATAAATAAATTAAACCAGTTACTAGGAACAGGGAATGAACTTTTTTTATAATTCTGTGTTTCTCTGTAGCTCTCCTTATTTTCAAAGGCCACTCCCTTCAATTTATTTATTTTTATGCCAGCTTTTGTGGCTTTGTCCCTTGCGCTCCACCCTGAGTGATCTCACTAGAAATTCCAGGTATGTCTCAATATAAAGTTTGCAAATTCTCCAAAGTCTCCAAGACTGCCCTACTTCCCCAATTACTTTCCATTCAGTTATAAAATGTGGTTCTGTCAGTGTTCTTTCCAGGGTTGACCCCAGGCACCAGAAACATGCTGTGGCCAGTCTGATCTCAGCCTACAAGACCAAATACCTGCTTCCTGCTGTGCTGTGCAGAGAGAACCAGCTGGGGCTGAATCACGTCTGGTGAAACTCTGGGTGGTGCTATTATAGGGAAAAAGTCATTTGGAGGAAAGTGAGGCCAGGAACTCAAGGGAGAAGTAGAAATGCTGCATATCAGCAGAGGTGCGGAGAGTAGAAAGTGCCAGCTGGATTTGCACAGCAGTGTGGTGAATCAGCATCAGGGCTGTGCCCGGAAACCTCCCAGTGCCACCCAGCCACCAGCACCAGTGAGAGCTGAGAGATGCACTGGGGTACCCGATGGGGAAGTAGATGAAGGAAGAGACTGGAATGGAAGAAGAGAGGATTCAAAAGAAAATGGAATTTGGCTCCAAAATGGGATAGAAAGCAAGCCACAGTTTTCGGAGTGTTCATGCACAGCATACTGAGCCTACAGGGCTGGGATTGGAAGCTCAGCAGCAGTGCAGCAGAAAGCTCTCCAGTTCCCTATCCTTGCCTGTTCACTCTCATATTCATTCAGTTTTATTGTGATGCCATTTTAAAATCAGATGTAGTCCTAGGCAGGAGGGAGACACACTCTGCACAGGGATGGGAACAAGTGCCAGGAGCAGGACCAAGAGCTCCTTGTTCAAGCTGTGTAGCAGGGGTGTGCTCACACAACTCCACCTATGTGAACTGCACCAAGTGAGCTAGCATGGAAGGACATAACAGTGATGCTTTTATTGAAGTCTTTGAGTATTTATTTTGTTCATCTTGTGAATCTAGATCCCCCTGCTCCTACTGCACAAATATCTTGGATCATCTCTTAAGAGTTTTCTGTTTAATAAAATTCAGTTGTAGTGGATTAAATTTACATCACTGGTGAGTTGAGAAGTGTTTTCCATTTTCTGATGAACAGCTGAAAGTGTTTATTTTTGCATAGAGGATATTTACGTGCTTTGCAGTTCATCTTTCCTCTTTGAGTCACATTAATTCTTGCATGTGAAGTTCGTTCTATATTTTGTGACAGTAATGTGTATAAAACGCTTGTAACAGCAAATTGCGGGGATCTTTATATTCCTAATTTAATCCATGAAACACAAGGGAGATCATGCTGCGCTTGGGGTTTAAACCAAGCACTCGGTACCCCTTGGCGGGGGAGCAGTGATTCGTGTCCCTCGGCTTCCACAGCCACAGCTCAGCCGATAGCTGCCAGCAGAGCAGAGCGTGACAAAGAGTCACCCACAGGTGCCCGCTGGCAGCACGTAACCCCCGTGTCCTCCCCTTCACCCGTGCGGCTCGGACACAGTTGGGACCCACAGCATTCGCATGGAACGCGGGGAGCTGGCGCAGAGCGCACGGGGAGGCGGCCGCAGCTGCCCCGCTTCCAGCTGCGCTTCCCTCTGTCCACGGAAAATCCCGGGCTCCACTGGCAGCACGTAACCCCTGTGTCCTCCCCTTCACCCGTGCGGCTCAGACACAGTTGGGACCCACAGCATTCGCATGGAAAGCGGGGAGCTGGCGCAGAGCGCACGGGGAGGCGGCCGCAGCTGCCCCGCTTCCAGCTGCGCTTCCCTCTGTCCACGGGCAGCCCCGGGCTCCGGGCGCGGGGCTCGCTGCTCCCAGCCGTGCCGCTCCCGAGCACGTGGCTCTCGCAGGAACAGCACTAGATGGCGATAGAAGTTTTAAAATCGAGTTGGAGTCCCCTGAGGGTTTGCGCAAGGCTGCGGTTCAGGGTTTAGCCGAACCCGAAAGGAACACGACTGCAGCTTGGGCTGCTGAGGGGTCCCTTTAGCTCCGGCCATGGCCCCTTTCCTCACAGAGAGCCAACACGCCACATTGTGCTGTACTTTTGTTCCAAGGCGAGAGTCCAGCACGGTGGGCTGGAGTTACAGAGGTAGCTGGGGAGCCTCTCGTGTGCCACCGAGGCAATGCAAGGTAATCACGTCCCATTACACCTGCTGCTGCTCCTGAACGTGGCTGAGTAAGCCGAGCTTGGTCAACGGACCAGAATAATAACGCTGAGGTGCCCAGAGTGGCATTTGCCATGTCCTTCAGGAATATCAACTTTTGGGCTCACTCCCAGGCTGCAGCACGCTGCATTCTCACCAGTCAGGCATCCCTGCAGCCCCGGCCTGGGGCATCTCCATTCTGTGCTCAGGCTTAGGTTTAATTTAATTCCATGCAAAAAACGGTGGGGGGAAGAAAATAAGTCAAAAGAGGAGAAGCCAAGAAAAATTAAATTTAACTTTATGTAAAATAAAAGTCATCTTCAGGGAAGTCTCTTGCCATTCTGGGTGTTAAGCTACTCTCTGAGGAAGCTGTGGGAAGCATATCTCCTTATTATATGCTGTAAACATGATTAACCTGCTTTTCCTTATAAATGAGCACTGTGAGTCACTGCTGTCAGACAACCTGCAGAGATTTCAATTCCAGCTGAATTTTTAAAAATGGGTTGAGCAAATAGTTGGTGTTTTCTGGCCCATGAGGCAAAACTGTGAAGTCACAAAAGGGTTAATTATTGAAATGGCTTTGGAATATTACTGAAGTTATTATATTACTGCTGCTTGCTGTGCTCTGCTATGAGAGCAGAAGTGGCATCTGTAAGTGATGACAGGTCACTGCCTCAGAGCGGGGACAGCAGGACCTGTTGAGGCACTGAAACTTGACCCCTGCTCCTCCAGCCCCCATGGCACATCATCTTCTACATGATATTCATGGAATTGCAGGGACATATTTTGACAGCCTATATATATGCCCTTGCTCCAGATTTCCCTAAGGAAACTCAGGAAATAACTGACCTCCCTAAGAGCAGATTGTCTCTTCCTGGGAGTCAAGGTCGGATGTAGAGACAGGCAGGGTCTGGTGGCCTCTGCAGCATGGAAATGAGTCCTTTCAGTGCCAGGGTGAAACCAAGGACAAAAGCAACTTCCCAGGGGCTTCATGTTCTTGTACCACCTTCTAAGTGCCCTGTCTGTTTTATATGCCCTGAATCCTCACATCACACAGGAGGGTCTGGATGAAATTAGACCCAGTGAGCTAGATAGAAAGATGAGACCATGGTCTAGATGACAGTCTTTTGGTTTCTAAGTGCCAAGTCTCAGCCAGAGAGTCTATCTCCACAGACTTCCAAGTTTTTATCTTCTCAATGGCTTTATGAAGCAGGAAAGTGCAGATGGACACCGAGGTACTGGGAGCAGAAGTGACCCACCAGCATCCTGAGAACCTGCTGCAGAGAAGGGAGTTGCACCAGCTGCTGAACCACCCTTTCAGCCATGGTTGGGTCATTTTCAGGAGAAAAATCTTTTGGTGGCACTGAGAACAGAGAAGATTCATTGCCCCTGCAAAAGTGGTCAACCACCACAAGGCCCAGTAGGCAGGACACTGCCCTGCAGGACCCTGGGGAAATGCATCGGTGAGCATCTGCTGTGCTGGGGCAGACAGCCTGGCATGTGCCCTTATTACCAGTTTGGTATCAGCATGGCTTTTTTTATCAGGATGGTGTTCACAGGTGACAGCCCGAATAGTGGCTCTGTCTTTCCCCAGAAGTGGAAACCCAAACCACGTACTCCCCCACTGTCAGTCACTGTTCATAAAGCTAGGTGGTTTTTTAGAAAACATGCTGTTGGACTGTTTGAGAGAATTTTATGGGTTTTTCTGGTACTGTTTCTCACCTCTTGTGGTAATCCAGGTGTGTTAGTACCCACCAAGCATCTAACGGTGACGTGGTTAAGTGTTGGAAATCCTGGAACATCACAGAAGCCATTAAAGGCACATTTTTGTGTTTCTAAGGTGGTTTATGACAAGAAAATGCAACCATGTTGTGTCCTTTCTGACCTGCTCCTCAAACTGCTAAAGGGAGCTGAAACACAGGTACAACCTGAGAGGGGAGCAAGAAGAGGCACAGCCCTGTGGTGTGAGGGCTGGGTGCAGTAGAGGAGCCCTCGGTGGGGAGCGTTGAGGAGACAGAGGGCAAAACCCTCAGGATGCATCTGGTGTGGCTGCAAGAGCAAAATGTTACCTCAAAAGGCAGGGGCTGGTGCACCAGAAACTCACCCACTGTCTGGGATGGGTTCCTGCCAGGGCCCAGGATGCTGCTGAGCACTTCCCGTGGTTCTAGAGGGTTGTGTGAGGGAAGGTTGGAATTGCATCATCTGCTTTTTGCACCAGTGGAAACCACTCACAAACCCCTGCTTACCCTGGCAGGACTCAGGCTGACCTAGCAAGCAGTGTTCTGCCAAAACCAGGGGCTTGGGATCAAATGCCCCCTGCCTGGTGCTAAGGCAAGATCCTGGAAATTCCTCCCTGAAGGACATGTGTACCTGGGTAAAAGGGAAAAGGAAACTCGCTCAAGCTCCAAAGCTGTGTTTTTGCCATTCACAGTCAACGTCAGTGATTCAGATAATCCCTGCAATCCAGGTGGGCACTCCCCAGCCAGACTGGAGGCAAATAACTGGTTGTCACCCCATACACTGACAGAAATACCTGCAGTGACACCAGCCTCCTCTCTTCAGGCTCCACTGAAAGCTCAGGCCAATCTGGGAAGTTTTAGGGTTTTTTTTCCATTGGTAGTTCAAAGGGGTGAACGTAATTCTCCTTCTCCTGTCACTACCGTTTTCGTGTGTGCTGGAGCTTCTGGTTTCCAGTTACCACTGAAAGCAGAAGTGAAAAATAGAAAGAAAAACTTTTCTCAGGGTATTTTAGGTTCAAGCAAAGTCAGGAGATTTTAGAAACAAAACAGGGGCACTATGAGATAATTTGGTTTGTGCTTAGCTAAAGGTAAATCAAACTTTGACACTTGCCTATCCTGTGAATCAGCCACAAATTCTCCTCCCTCTCAAATACCCACTCGGTATCAGCATCCACAGCTCAGTCCCAGTTTTGCCTAGCAGTATGTGTTTATGAATAATAATGTTCTGCTCTTCAGTCAGAATTCCTGAAGGTCTCAAAAGAACTGCCAGATTTAAATTTTGCCAAAGTAAGAGCTGAGTAACAACAGAGTCACTCTTTTGTACAGATTTGGTGTTAGCCACCCAGAGATGCAGTGGCAGAGATGAAAACAATGCTGGAGTGCCTTAGCTAGAGGCACAGCTGTCCTTCAGCAGTTCACCCAGCTGTCCTCCCAATTGTCCTCCTACTACGGACCGAGAGTGCATGGGGGGACCAAGTCTTGAGACAGCCTCTGGTAACTTCAGTCACTCAAATATCATGAGAAGTGTTGGAACAGATCCAACAGAAAGGCTCTGATTTTTGCTGTTGCTCTAAATCAGCCCTCTGTACAATGCTGCCATGTAGTGAAGATGGCTTGGACCCAGAAACCAAAGACAAACAAAGAGGTTTCAGGAAAAAAAAACGACAAAAGAACAACTGGTCAGGATGTAGAGATGATACCCAGCTCCATTTATCTGCCTGTACACTTCTTATGAGGGAGGTTGACAAGCTTCTGTGCAGAGCAAACGTTTGCCAAGAGGAATGACACCAAGAGAAGATTTGAAAGTGCAAAGATCATCTGAGAGCAGTGAAAGCCTGCGGGTTTTCTTTGTCAGCACAACTACAGCAGACTCACAGCAAAGAAGTTTAGGTGATGTCCAGTGGAGTTTTCTGGCCACAGAAAGGAGTGCGAAGCCCTGACTGCAAAGTGAAAACAAAGAAATATTTCAAGACTTCACGCTGTAATGATATCTTGGCAATGTGAGAACTTAAAAGACATTCACAACATGAAATCTATGTAGCTAAAAGACTAAACTTTAGGGACTGGATCTGTCCTAAGTGATCCTAGTTCATACTTCAAGTTAAAAAAACCAGAAAACTTTGAAACTTAGATCTGGATAGGGAACTATTCTTGCAGCCTGTGACATATCATCAGAGGAACTTTGCATTCAGCTCCAAGTTTCAATTGCTGAAAAACTTTGTTTGCTGTGCCTACTCTTAGTCGACAGGAAGAGAATAGTAAGATAGAATAGGATATACAAGAAGTCTAGAGGGCAAGAGAATGTGCCTCAAGAAGAAAGGAAGTAGTCATGCTGATAAGGACAGCTATCAAGGAAATGTTACAGTAAATGAGAGAGTTGTGCCTGTTTCCGTTTAGAAATATGGTGATGAAAGAAAGAAGGAAAGGAAGAAAAAGAGAGAGAGAGAAAGAAAGAGAGAAAGAGAGAAAGAAAGAGAGAGAGAAAGGGAGAAAGAGAGAAAGAAAGAAAAAGAAAGAAAGGATCATACATAAATGCAGACTGCCTAGGTAATAAAATGGAGGAGTTCTTGATCTTTCAGTGAAAGGCATGAAATCAGCTAGTGCAGAGGTAACAGCAGCAGAAATCTCACTTGAACGGTCAATATTGAGCTGGGAAGAGAATAGTATAGGGGAGAGAATGGAAAGATTTCCTCACTTTGAGAATGAGGAAGAAAGTAATTTTGATGTGTGTAAAAATCAACTTGTTGCACTGGTCATAAAGAAGTGCTAGCAGGGCAGTGTTAGGAATCTCTTATAAATTTCTCAGCATTAAATTTGCTTTGTGATAGCAGTCTCCCAAGAAGAGGCAACAATGACAATTTTAGAGACTCAGCAGGGTGTTTTTTCCCTTGTGGACTGAATGTGCCAAGGTGTAGGACCAGTGTGGGACATCCATCCCTGCTGTAGAACCAGAAATGTCCCTGCCACATTTCCCCCCTTCTTCCAGGAGGAAGCTGTTGTATGCCCAAGAGGTGTCTCTCTGGTTTCATGACAGATGCTCACAGATCATGTAGGAGAGAAAAAACACAGAGTCCTTGGTAGCCAGAGAAGCAGAGAATTGGCCGTGGGCTGGCACAACGATTCCCTATCTGGGTGTAAGTGTTGACAAGCTTGCAGGCTATACACTATCCAAACCTCCAGCAAGCAGAACATGCAGGAGCTGTTCAGAGAAACACCTCTTGAGAGAAAGCAGAGGGTGTGGAAAGGTTCCAACCCCAATGGGATGAGTTGGTAGCTGAGTGAGTGTTTCAGGTGTAAGAGGGAACCTACAGGGGCAAGGAAAAGGCTCTGAACAGACAAGTTCATGCCTTGGGCACCTCACAGCGCAAGGGGAAAGTGAGAGTGGTCATGACGCGTGTAAGATCAGCCAAAGGACATTAAAACAAACAGCAAAATATGGGTTAATGAAGTGGCGAAAGAACTCTCTGGTGGGAACTCTTCCTCTTTTCTGCAAGCGCTGCTGTGTGATGCAGCAGTGCCGGGGGTGTTGCACAAAACCAGCACTACTGCACAGACATTTTCCCTGACAGTATTTTTACTACATCCTCTTAGTTTCTCTGTAGTTCTAGATTTCCTCCAGTTTCTAGGGAAGTCTGGGCATAAAGAAAAAATAGACAGCCTTTAGACATGATCAAGGGTTGGCATCAGCTGATCAGGTGCTGGACATCAGTTCCTATGTCCTTTTTAGGATCTGGTTGCAGACACCTTCCTCCTCTGAGCTCTCAGGAAATCCCCAAGCTAGAAGGGCTGAAAATAAAACTAGCCTAGATTTGGCAGAGTACAGAAAGGCACTTGAAAATATAACAGCAAAAAAACCTTTTCTCTGCATTCAGCTAAGTCTGAAAGTGGTTTTTAAAGTAAACTTTCCTCACTGCCACCTCATTTCTGCATTCATCTCATGCATAAGAAAACATCAGCCTGAGACAGACTTTTTCAAAAAAGTTGTCAAGAAGGTGCTAAATGGAAGCAGCACCTTGCCTGAGGGGTCACCTCCCTTTCTCCCTTCATGGGGACTCACATTGTCCAAGAAACATTGGTGGTCAGGGTGGGCAAGTCACAGGGAAGGTGGCAAGGGAATACTAACACTTTGGAGCCCATGAGTGCTCATTCCAGCTGCTATAAGCACACCAAAACCATTGGGGCATCAAGCAGGGAGAGAAGGCAAAGCCTGGGTCTCATTGCTCCACACAGGAGAAGGATGAGAGCAGATGGGATCCAAAAACACAAAGACATGAGAAAGGGATGTGGCTCCTGGAGTGGTCAGCACCATGCCGGGAGCATGGAGTGGACCTGAGACAGGCAGCTCCTGTGTCCTTCCAACACAGCACTTCCCACTGCCATCAGCAGAGGCAGGAAAGGACCCTCTGCAGCTCCTGCCCCAGCCCAGGGGTGCTCACAGTGCCCACACTGCCCAGCCCTGCTCAGTGCAGGTCCTCCTGCATTCCTGTGTCTCAGCAGAAATCCACGTAGCTCATGTCTGTGAGGCCAGTTTTTACAGCTGGGATCCCTCAGCCGTGGCATCTGTGTCTCCTTGTATTTCTGAAGTACTTCATCCTGCTCTCCACCCCTCCTGCTCTGGGGGCAGGGCAGGGCAGGGGAGCCAAAGGAGTTTCTGTGAGGAGTCCTTTAGCTTGTCTTATGCAACAGGTTAGACAAAATGATAATTATTCCTTTCATCTTTTAGGGTTCTGAACCATTTCTTGTCTTTATCTTACACATCTGCTCTGTTCATTTTGCCCCACACTAGAGCTTTCTCCTCTGTCCAAGCTGTTCTGCAGCAAGGCCTGATACCCAGGACATCTCCACCAACCCTCAGGGACTCGCCAAAACCTCGCTGTGGAAAGCACCTCAGAGGCAGGGGAACCACATTGGAGCGAGGCACAAGACAGGGAATATGCCATTGCTGAAATGCCCAGCCCCAACTGGGGAGAGCTACATTCCTCCTGCAGTCCTCAGGGCCAGAGCTTTCCTCTCAGTGAAGGAACCAGGACAAATGCAGAAAGATCTCCTGCTCCCGGCAGCAGGCCTGTGCAGTCAGTGGTGTGACACGGGGAGCCAGTGACGCACCAGGAGGGAGTCCGTGGGAGCTGTGGAGGTTGTTAATAATCCCGCATGCACCACCCTGGCACAGAAAGCTGTGTGAAGCTCATCACTAGCAGCAGCATATCTCCTTAAGTATATGTGGCTGCCTATTGACCCAGCAAACGTGAAACAGGTGGGCTCTGCATGGAGTTTCTGAGGTGCATGCCCGGAACTACGCGGCCGCCTGCCGGGGAGGAGACAGTTGTAAGGATACTGCTGGAAATGAGGGGCTCAGGGCTCAAGGGGCTGAGTGACAGGAGGCAGCTCAGCTGCCATGGCTGGGCTGGGGCAGGAGCAGGAGCAGGTTCACTGAAAGCAAGGCAGCTTGCCTGTTTTGCTGCCTGGATAGCTCCATACAGACTGGTGGGATGTGGGCAGGTGCAAGGCAAGGGGCACGAAAGCATCACCCTAGCAAAGGTACGGGTCTTAGAGTACGTGAGGGCAGGATAGCACAAACTGCATTGTTCCCGTTCTTAGAGAAGAGGAGGGATTTAAAGTGAGAAACACCAGCCTGCTCAGCATGGCACAGAGAGAGAGCTGCTTGCTAGTGCCCTGCAAAGTGGGCAGTGCTAATTAAAGGCCTGAAAAGGTCTTATTTCAGATAAAAAAGAAACTTACGTGGGTGTTATGTGTAAATGCACCAGGCAAATAAACAGACTCAGACTACATCCTGTGTTTCTGGACAGCTTCTTCATCCCCATTTCCTTTTGGTGCATGCATCACCCCATGGCTTTGACTCACATGTTGGCACTGGAACAGCTTTGGATGTACTGTCTCGTGTCCTGAGAGGAAATGAGGTGGAGACACTGACATTGCTTGTAAAGTGGAAGTAATCTTTAATCATTCGACTCTGTATTACAGCAGTGTGCTGGTGCCCCTGCAGGAGTCACGCTGGGAGCCACACTCAGCACCAGCTGGTGGGTAGCACAGGACCTCATCCTACAACCGTTGGCTTCCCAAAGTACCTGGCATCCAAGCCAGCCCAGCACTGCCAGGGCGCTGACTTAGGGCAAGCACAGGGCATGGGTCACTTCTGCTCTTCGGCACACTTTGGTACGCAGTGCCTCTATGCCAAGTATTGTACCTCTGCCAAAGGCTGCTATCCTTCCAGGCTTTCTGCCTGCCTCCTCTCCCAGTGAAACCTTCCCTTGGAGGGGCTGGCAGGAGAGAGGGGAGTGGCTTTCACACCACAGAGCTATGATGGGGGCTTTACTACAGAGAAAGGCACTGAGGTCCTGACTGTCCCTCTCCCAGCGGCTTTAGGGGAGAGGGGACAGAAGGTGACAGTCAGGCAGAGGAAAGCATGGGGGGATAATGCCCCACAGCACGTCAAAAGTTGCCTGAATGGGGGAAACAAGTCTCCTTCTGTAGCTTCATCCAGGCACAAGGAATAACCTGGGAGAATTGCAAGGAGAGAGAATAAAAAACACTGTGTCCTGAGAAGGTGAAATTTATAAAATCCATTCCTGAGATCTTGCAAGATTGGGTAGGAAGCTGAGGTAATCGGAAGAGGAAGAATCCCAGTGCTCTGGGACATCAGACAGAGGCAAGGGTGCAGGGAGGGGAATGCTAGAGAGGGACAAGTTTTGCCTTTTTGTGCCTGCTTTTTTGTGTGTCAGCCTCTACTCTGTCTCCAAAACATGGGTCAGTGGGGAACAGTGTGCAGGATGGCCCACCTTTCTCCTGCTTCCCCTCAGGGCTCGGGTCCACGCAGATCAGTGAGTATCTTTAGTCCAAGCCCTGCTCCACATGGGGCAGACTGCAAGGTCACACTCAGTTATTTGGGCTATCCCATTCAAACTTTGAAAATATATCCCCATGTCTGTAAAAATAAAAGTTTCCAAACTTAAAGCAACCTTATAAATTAAACTTGAAATTATGTCTGCAATCTTATGCACCCAGTTGTTTGTTTGTATTTTCAAAACTCTGGTCTGAAACTGTTATGTCACTGCCAGTGCATGACTTCAGTTGAATAATCCCTCAAGGGACTTAGGAGAGGAGAAGAGGAGCATCCGTCCGGGAATGTTCTAGAGATGAGTCATCCTCAGCAGGCCCACATTTAATAGCTGGACATGTTTCCCTGGTGTCTAACCTCTGCCTCATTTCTTAATCTTTCAGGGGCAGAGGTGTTCATGCTGGGACAACATTTACAAATACAACACCAACAGTATCATTTTGGAGAAGATGATCTGTATTCATGGCTTCTGGTACTAATTACTCCTATGAGAAGCTTGACTCTGACATGATGACTCCTCTTACAGCAGTGCTATCCAGTTCAGTAAAACACTTCCTAAATATAATAAGAGCCTTTCTGATCAAAAAGGCACAATGAAGTCCTGTAACCAGCACCATTGCAAAATCTAGAATAGTATCTACTGACATGCAAATCCTGAGCATGCAGAACATTAGAGTCTAAGGGAAGGCAAAATTCCAGCATACAACAGCTGGAGTTAGGTGAAGTTTGCAAGGAGCTAATGTTTGGAAGGAGCACTGTATTTCCTTGCATAAGTACAGAATTTTTCTTCTTTCCCCAGGCAGCTGAGTGATGAAAAGTCTCTATTGCTGCACATCTCCAGCAGCCTTCCTAACATGCTGGCTTGGTTTCCCATGTGTCCTAACAAGTGGCCTGGAGAGGAAAAAAAAAGTGGCTCTTGCCCAAGACCTGCCTATGGAGGGGTTTGCTGGGTGGTCCCTCCTGTCCTCTGGACAGGCACATGCACTAATTCTGACTTCAGGTGTCTGAGTGTGCAACACTGCCCCAGCAACCACCTAACAGATTATCTTTGGAAGTCATTCCCCCTTCATGGAAGAGGGAATGGTTCTAGCACCATTTACAAGTTTCATGGGGTGCAGGAAGAAATACCACACCTCTCTTTGAGATGTGTGTGCTCAGAGACACACCTTGAGTCCTCTTCCTTCCAGGCAATTTCTGACTTCTTATCAAATCTGCACTTGCCCACACATACTACAGAGAAGACCAAGAGAAGATGCTGAATTTGATACTGGAGTCTTGCTGCAAGGCTGGAAAGTACAACCTAACTGAGGTATTACTTGCATAAAACACTGCAGAAAAGGAAACTGATCTTCCCAAATATATTTAACATCATGTGGCTTATTTCCCTTCCTGAAAATATTGCTCTTTTGGTAAAATGAGTTATCGATATGTTGTAGCCAAATATGTTTTCATCTTTCTAAGGAAGAGCCAACTTAACCTCAAAGGGTGCTTGTTGCTGGCTTTAAAATATCCTTTCTTATGGAGAAACTTGTCTGGTTTTCCCTGAAGACAGGCCAGTGCGTACTTCGAAATGCCATGGTGTTTGGCCAGCTCTGCCTGAGACAGTGAAATCTGGTCTTCTGTTCTTTCAAAACCATCTACACTCAAGCCCACAAGGATGCAGCATACGTGTCTCTCCTCAGAGAGTCTGCAGGGTGGGCAGGGAGCCAGTTAGACCAGCCATCACGTGGGGTCTTTAGACCACTTTTCAAACACATCCCTTAGTGGAAGCCTTTGCTGGCTTCTTGCCATCTCTGTATGCCAGAAAGTACAGCCATGGTCCTCACAGTGCCCAGCCCCAGTTTCCCAGTGCTCACAGGGGTCCAGATTGTCCTTGCACCACCGGCATCTGGGGAATGGGAGCACAGTGTCACTGGGCTCCTGTCATCCCGGGGCACGGCCATGCTTCTGGCTCTGCTCAGGACAGCAGCTGGAACGGGCCACCTCCAGAAACTGTGGCGGGAGCTCAGTGGGAGAAGGCAGGGGTCCCTAAACACCTCCACCTGTGCCACTACTGACAGATGCCCCTGAGGGGCTGGTGATGTGCTGCAGAGGCAGATCCACGTGTCAGCCTCACGCAAAGTCCCTCTGCATCTGTGCCAGAGGGTCACCAGGCTGGCTGGCACTGCAGGATGTGCAGTGCAGACAGGGACTTGTGGGGACCAGACAGAGCTGCAGAGGGACAGTAAGTACTGTGAGATGAGAGGGAAGCTGCATGGGTGATGGGGACACCAGGTCAGGCACAAAACTAAGGAGAAACCGTTAATTTGTTGGAGGGGATCTTTGTACCGCTGGTGAATAAAGGCTCCTGAAGGAGCATCTTCAGTGATGGTGGGATACAGACACAGGCTCTGGTCAGGCTCAGCACTGCCATGAGCTTACCTGTACCAGGACCATATGCAGCAGCTCCTGTTCACTTGCAATTTGAACAGGCAAGAGAGGAGTTGACAAAGGCAAAAGATCTACACTGGAAATTCACATGGGTTTTGTAGACTTCCTCTTCATGCAAACTGTGTTTTTCTTTTCTCCGGTTTTTTTTTTTGTTTTTTTTTTTGTTTTTTTTTTGTTTTTTGTTTTTTTTTGTGGGGGAGAGGTGTCCTTGTTTAAGCTGTAATAGAATTATTTTTCTTCTTAGTAGCTGGTACTACTAAGTTCTTCTTAGTGCTGTGTTTTGGATTTAAAATGAAACTCCTGTTGATAACACACTGATGTTTTGGTTGTTGCTAAGGAGTGCTTACACTAAGTCAAGGACTTCCCAGTGTCTCATGCTCTGCCAGTGAGCAGGAGCACAAAAAGCTGGGAGGGAGCACAGCCAGGAGAGCTGACCTAAACTGCGCCAAGGGATGTTCCACACCACCGAAAATCATGCTTAGTATATAAACTGAGGGGAGCTGGTCAGAAGGTGTCAGTTACTGCACAGGAATGGGCTGGGCATTGGTCAGTGTGTGGTGAGCAATTGAATTGTACAGCACTCTTTTTTTCTTTGGTTTTATATTTTCTTTTTTAAAAATTACAATTATTATTATTTTTATTATTATCACATTTTACTTTGTTTCAGTAATTAAGCTGTTCTTGTCTCAACCCACAAGTTTTATTTTCTTTTCCCTTTTTTTTTTTTTTTTCTTTTGTGAGTCATTTTTGTTCTTCCTTTCCCTCCAGGGATGGGGAGGAGGCAAGCAGACAGCTGCATGGTACTTGGGTGCCGGCTGTGGTTAAACCATTAGGAAAGAGGGAGAAAAGTTGACCTTGGCTTACTGTGAGAGTTAGAGAAGAAGGCAACCCTTTGCACTGCCAGCAGTCTTGATAAGCCGCCAGGCTGATCACTGACTCTGCGGCACTTCACCTCTGGAGGTTTGATGGGCACCTTCCTGCCACCCTGTCCTCTTGGGCTACACATACACCTCGTGGAGGCCGTCCCTGCCTTCTCTCATTTCCATCTCTCGCCCTTCTTTGGCTTCACGACACTTCAGCATGTGACTTGCTGTCAGCACCAGGAAGGATTTAAACTTTGCAAACATCATTAATTATTTGACTTTTTCATATTGACAAAACTATACTCAGTGTCATAGCCCGCAAGTGGGGCGTGGTCTCTGTGCATGGACACCGTGGTTGCATCCCTCCTCTGACAATGGCTCCTACAGGAACAGGGTTCACACTCGAGACCAGATTTATGGGCGAGCGTGAGGCTGCCACTGCATGTAGCTTTGATCAGGATCAGATACAGCCATTTTCCCTTGCACACCTCACTCTGGGAGCATCCTCCCTCTGGACAAACCCACCTGCCCCTGGACACCTGCCCCAGGGCAGCTCAGGCTGCCCCTGTGGCCATGCTACGTCCCTGCTCAGGTGCCACGTGCTGCCGCCTTGCCAGGAGGTGTGGGTGCAGGTGAGCAAGGCTGTCACAGCAGCTCTCCTCCTTCCTAGTGAGTCACCATGCCCCAGTATCTGTCAGTATGGCTGTGTCTGGTGACCAGCCTGAAGCAGCATGTGTGCACCCATGAGACTATAATGAGCCACTCCCAAAGTCTGGCTGGATTTTTTTTTGGGCGTTGCTGAGTTCAGTCAGCACACAATTTATAAAAACTTGTTTTCACCTTGCCCGAATTGTTGGCTTTGGATGGTAACAGTTTTAGAAATGGACCTTGCTGGGCTTTTCCTGTAAGAAAAGAAAAGGCTCCTTGGGCTCCAAACAGTGATTTGGTGCTCTTGTGTTGGGAATTTGCAATGTCCTTGGGCATGGGATGCAAAGCAAAGCATAGGAAGCAAAGAAAGCCTTCATGGTGTCTGAGCCTGCCTTGGAAGCAGCTAGGACAGCCTCAAGGGAAGCTGTTCCCAGCCATGCAGATGTTCCCAGTTTTGGCTATGCGCAGCACCAGGCATCTCCCTACGTCCCAGTCCTTCCCAGACAACCAACCTGGTCTTCCCAGCTGGGGCAGGGTCACACCTCCAGTGACTCTTTCCCAGCTGCTTCTTTGCTTCTGCCAATTAGCCAGAGCAAGGCACTGTTTTCCCCAAGGTCCCAACAAAGGGACTAATGCGGGGCCAAGGACCTCCTTCCCCATTCCCGTCAGCTCTGTGCACAGGGAGGGCTGGCAAACTGCTCTGTACTTCTACTGCAGCTTCTCTCAAACTTCCAAACACCAGGAAGCCTTGCTGAGGAGTGTCGTGGTGATCTCAGTCCCAGGGTCACAGGCTGATCTAAGAAACCTGCTAAGCCCAGGGGGATAAAAGGTGCCTTTGGCTCCCTAATTTCATCAATGTTATTTACCCTCAGCAGGCAACCAAACCCTGCACAGCCACTCGCTCACTCCCCTCTGGTGCGATGAGGGAGAGGACTGAAATGGTACAAGGGAGAAAACTCGTGGATTGAGAAAAAACACAGTCTAAAGGGTAAAAAACAAATGCTGTGTGCACGAACAAATCAAAGCAAGGAATTCATTTACCACTTTCCATGTGCTGAAAGGTGTTCATCCATCTCCAGGACACAGGGCTCCATCATGTATGTAACAGTGACTTGGGAAGACAAACACCATCACTCAGAATGTTCCCCCTTCTTCCTTCTTCCCCCAGCTTTATACACTGAGCATGACATTGTACGGCCTGGAATATCCCTTGGGTCAGGAGGGCTCAGCTGTCCCTGCTGTGTCCCCTCCCAGCTCCTGGTGCACCCCCAGCCCCCTCCCTGGTGAGACGCCGCGAGGAGCAGAAAAGGCCTTGACACTGCGTAAGCCCCGCTCAGCAATAACAGAAACATCCCTTGTTATCGACACGTTCTCAGCACAAAGCTGAAACACAGCCCTGCGCTGGTTACTGTGAGGAAAATTATCTCTACCCCAGCCAAAACCAGCACAATCAGTTATTGTGAGCAGTGGGTTTCCCCATGCTCTTGTGTTTTCCTCTGCAGTTTAGCATGAGTCTCAGTATTCCCTCAAGAGAAAATGAAACTACACACCAGGAATCAACACAAACAGAGGCAAACCGTTTGCAAAATCCCACGGCTCAGCGCTGACCAGCCAAACCCTGGGGCTTGTGCTACTAGCACAGGGTTTTCCCACCATCCATTTTCATTCCCTCCCCCTCACCTCCAGCCTCAGTTGCTCTGAGTACACAGCTGCTCAGGCAACCAGATTAGAGCAGTAATCTTCCCCCTGCCAGGATATTTCTAACCCACTTCATTTCCCTGACCTCATTCCCCAGGTGCTGGTATAAACAAGTGGACCTACACAATGCAGGGATCCCTACTGTGGGATATGCTTGAGGGATGTGGGATGTTTGGGATATGATGTATTACTCCAGAGAGAAATTCCTGCTATGTTCCAGCCTAAGGCTCACCTGAGAAATAGTCCTCAGCTGTTAGAAAGCTGACAGAGCTGGAAGCAATGCTTGGTCTTCAGCATACCTGAACAGCTGCTTGTTGATTGTGTACCAGTCCTCTGAAGTGATATTTATCCTGAACCCTCATACTGTTTAGCCATGTGCATGTATCTATAAAGAGCTATTGGTTCACTCAGCCAGACCTTATTACCTATGTCTGGCAATACATACACTGTAATTATTTTGGACAGCCCAGTCACTTACTACTTTCTTAGTAAGAAGATATATAACAGTCATAACTAAACCCAAATATGAAATATTGAGCCTGTATTAAATAGTGTCTCCATATGCAGATTTCCATGCTAAAACATTTAACTGGGTAAGGAAAAGGAGAATGGCATTACAGAAAAGAAAAAAAAAAAGAAGAAAATCAGTGTAACATTTTTAAAGCAAATGTAAAAGACCCCTAGCAGCCTGCAATTTTACATGGATCTCATTGTTGAAGTATACAGGCACTCAGTAAGTATTTGTATAACCCCTAACCATTGTCTGGTGAGAATAAACACCTTAATTTTATAGAAGGGAAACCCACCTTCAGTTACCTGAAAAGCTGCTTCCTACTAATTCTCTGAATCTCCTTAAAGATCAAAAGGTATCAGCAAAACGTCATAAAATTGAACACAGGTCTCTGAAGCCAAAGGTGACCACCCAAACCATTAGGTCCTGTTTTCTTTAAGTCAGCCACACTGAAAGTCTGATCCCGGAATATCCTGATCTCTACAGTCAGTATAAATACTAAGAGGGCTCCCTCACACAGCTCTCCTCCAAGCAGCTAGTCATCTAGAGATTTTGCACAAAGCACTAGAGCAACTGGGTTATTCCCAACAGCATTTTTTGCAGCAATTAACATCAGGACTGAAGTGCTCCGTGTTGTACACAACTGCTGTGCAATATCCAGGCAGTCCATAAGGAATGCTGGGGTGTGAGAAGGAGATTTTGCCAGAAATACTTACTATCTATTACCAGAGTCCAAAATCCATCAGCAGTCATCTTCACCCTACTTCTCAATAAATGGAATGATGCCTGTAGTGTACCTGGGCCATGGTAGGAGGTGTTGGCCGAAGTGCAGTTGCAGCCCCATGCTGTTTTTGAAGACAAAGGAAGAATGACCACATCTCAAGGCACGAGCTGGATTTATTCATTTGACCATATCAGTATCAAACTAGAAATCATCTGTTTAAGATCATGTGTTAGAGAGGAGCAGCATTAAATAACAGACATGAAAAAGAGACTGTGCTTCAGAAGAGATTCAGTGTACAACATACACAGTATGCCATTTTACACAAATGCTTATAAAGACTCATCCTAAACATCAAAGGGTTTTATAAAAGTTTACGTTCTCATCCCATGGGATGTACAGAACTATGCAGTTTACATAGTTTTACTATCATCCAAAACATCATGTTTCAAATGTATGAGGCACAGCAAGAACAATATAATTCCATTTCCATAGGAACATAAACACTGCTTGTCATTAATGACACACTTTCCAAACCATAGCACTCACAGCAATTATACATGTGTACAATTTTAAAGTATTAAAAAGCAAGAGTTTGGAGTCTGCCCACTGTTACTAATAGGGAATAACATTTGACCTACCCTTGAAAACTATCATAGATACCCTTGCAGTAGCTGTAACATAGAAGGGAGTTGGAGTCACTGTCGTACTTTGTCAGGGCCAACTTGCTGTGCAAATCCCAAAGCTAACTGATACTGCCAGTGAAGGATTCCCTCGACCCACAGAGAAGGGGACAGCCTCCTGCTTAGCTCCCACTGCCCAGGGAAGATACAAAGTTAAAACACATCTGTAAACAAGTGATAATCTGACTCCACAGACAGCTGATAGAAATTAGCTCAGCTTATGGGAGGCCCTGATTTTCATTAAGAATGACTAGAGACTGACCAAGTCTTAAAGACAGAACAAGACTGAACCAGTCTTTGACTGGTTAAATCAAGGACTTCTTTTCTTTTTTTTCTTTGGAGGGAGGTGGGAAGGTTTTCACTAAGGACAGCTCAGAGAGACTGAATCTTGCAGCCCACATGCTCAATTACATTATATTTTTTCCTGACATTATTTGCAAGCATATATTATAAGTTTTACAAAAGTGCAAGGCCCAGCACAGGAAGGTATCCTGGATTAAGACGTTCCCAGCAGTGCTCTTTTTGCCATCTTCTTGTTGGTCAACCAGAAGATACACAAACATCACTGCTTGGGATCAGCTTATCAGAGTCCCTAAGGGTTTAGCTTAATCATCTGTGCAATTAAACACTATTCACATTTGACAGCCTATAATGGCAATAGTTTTATGTACAAATTGGAAAATCAAGTCTTAAAATCAAGTTTTAAGAGGTAGAGGTCCATTTCTGACCCGTCAACATAAAATGTTACCGAGTCAGTCATATTCTAAGGCTGGTGGTCCCCTAACAATATTGAAGTAACCAGCTAGAGCTCCAAGGTCTATGTAGAGTGATCTTTGTCTCTTTAGCAGGTCTGACTCTTCCATGCTCCCGTTACACAATGAGGAATCTAAAATAAAAATAGAGAAACCATGTCATTACTACACAAATAGCTGTATCAATTCATTTTCATGGTTGTAGGTATTACTGGAATAATTGGCCTATTATTTGATCTTATTAATCTGTGGTTTAGAAGATTTTTAAGTACAACATAAGTTAAACCTCAAATAAAATAAAATCTAACAAATCAACCCACAACTCTAGGACAAGGAGAGGGAAGCAGTTTGCAACTGAAAACAGCAAGTGTGTTCAACTACTTTAAAAAAAACCTGCTAACTTTCTGCCATCTGAGAATTCTGCTTCCTCATAGGGAAATTTTCATCTAAACACATGACATCATCTTTGTCTGGGTGTGACAATAGAGAATGAATACAGGATCATCAGTTTCAGATTTTTTTTTCCTTTTAAATCAAGGTCTGAAAAGACAAACTGGGTTTGCAATGGTAGAATTCCCCTGAATACTTGTATAATGAGTGTCTTGGAATCTCAAGCACCTGTAATAAAGTCCAAGTTTAATGGTCAAACATTCTTTTCATTTTCAAAAGAATTGATTCAGACAGTCTGAGCTAGTCAAAGGATTATGCACCCCCAAGGCAAAATCCAGAAGGTACAATGCCATTCTAAATTCAAAAACTGTGATTGATTTTTTCAGTGAATTTGTTGCAACAATTATGCATTACAGCACCCAAAACTTTGCACAGATATCTCTGGAAATATTTATCCCAATTAAATAAACCACTTGTCAGGGAAGACTCTTTCAATGCCTTTTGTCGAACCCTGCTAATGTATTTGATAAGTAGAAGAAAAGCATTTTGAAGCCTGTTGGCAGGTTGTTGGCACTAAATCTCGCTTGGGCTTGAAAGGGCTATTTCCTACCTGGTTCGGGTATTATTATTAATTAAGCACTTACTAATGCACAGGGGCAACAGCATTCTATCCCACAGTCATTTTTGGTTTTAAAACAAAAGGCTTGTCCTGCTGACACTCAGCAACATTCGTTATGGTTTTGTGTGTGTGTTTTTCCTTAAAAAGGCAAAAAGTGTTGAATTTGCTGGTGGTTGTTGAACTTTGTCGTTGTTTACAAATCAAGAGTATCTATAAAACATCTCTAGTACAGTGGCAAATTGAGGCCGTTTGGGACAACAACCTATACTTCACGAAGTGCCCTGAATGAATGCCGGCTTTTCCAAGAGCCAGTCTTTCTGGAGCCCCGCGGAATTCAGGCTAAGTTTCTCCCCATTGAAGTCAATGGGCGTTTCACAGATCACTTAATGACCTCTGGGTCTGATCTCATCTGATTGGGATTTTCACTGGTCACCTTCCAGATGTGTTTTGAGTTTCTTTGGTTCCTTACAACTCATTCAAATCAAGATTTGACACAAAGTAAAGTCTAGAAAGTACAAGGCAAGTGAGCCTGATACCATTACCTGTAATGTTTTCTGGCAGCTGCAGATCCTTCCTTGCGAGCAGTCTTTTCCTTTCAAACAATGCTGAGTCCAGACTCTGGCACCGTGGCTGCTCTTCTGGGGGCGGGTGTAAGGCTTCGTGTTTCAGTAAGTCTGCAGCAGACAGCCTGTGATTAGGATTCCTGTCCAGAGCTGCTTCTAGCAATTCTCTCATGGAAGTGCTGCAGTCCTCAGCAATATCCTCTAAGGGGGGAGCTTGCTTGTGTATCTGTTGGAATGAAAAAAGACATGGAAACAGTTATTCCAAAAACAATGGAAGAGGAAGTCACAGATAACCACATGATTGGTCTGGGAATTCCCCAATTAGGACTCATCACCTCCCTAAGTAGTGCTGATCAACTAGAACAGAACATGCAACTACACAAAATCCACTTTTTAAAAAATCAGATTTTATAATAAATTTAAAAACTCAAAGAAACTTCAAGTAAGCCTAAAATCCAGTGCAGTGCAAATTCACCAGATTTCTGTACCACACTGGAAGAATCAGAGATTCAAATCTGCCAGGCTTCAGTTTTTATCTGCAACTTCTAAGGAAAGCAGAGAAGTAGAAGACAGATGGGCTTGTTTCAATCAAGTTTCACACCGATCTAACCCTGTCCTTTCAGTAAACCTAAGGCCTGTCAATTGAAACACAAAACACAGAGACAACTCCAGCTCAGTCTCTGTTTTCCCCTAAATGACCAAAATCCACTTCCCTCCCTCCCTCCCCCGAAGCAAAAAGGATGTTATCATCTCTCTGACAAATATTTTGATAGTTTTTATATGACTAAAGCTTTCCCAACAAGAATACAGGAAACCCTTCAACTGATCCTGAGCTGGCTCTGCTAAGGACACTTACAATGTAGAGGTAGGATGGATATGCAGAACGAGGGTATCTGTTCACCCAGGGCGGGATCCCTGTTTGCATATGAATGATAGTAGCTCCCATGCTGTAGATGTCGGCTTTTGTTGTGTGGCCTCTGCAAAGGATAACTTCAGGGCTCATGTAAATCTGTGAAAAATAGTTTAAAAAAAAAAATACTCAGCAGGGGAAAACAACAACCAAAGATGACTTAATGACATTTTGTGATCCTGGAAACCCTCTTCCGAAGGGATGCATCCCACTAGTACCTGCAAGCACCATTTGAGAAATAAGATTTTTCTGTTCTGCATATAAGTACAGCCAAAGAGACAATACCTGGACAAACTCATAGTCCACGTTTGCCCTCCTCAGACAGGCCACAGCTCAGTGGCTATGAGACTTAGCTGAGCTGTGAGAGTCTGAGGTTCAAGCCATGGCTCTGCCTCATTCAGATGAGTAGCAGAAGCCTCATCCCTCCACAGCAAAAGGAGGTGCCTGAATTGCCAGTTTGTTTTGTGGGGCACTGCTGGGACTGCTCCATTCTGCTTGAACAATGGCTGTGCATGAGCTAAACAGAGAGGGTGACCTGCACTGACAGCCACCCAGACGGGGGTAGGAGTCCACTCCTCAGATCCCTGTCACGCAGAACACTACACAACCCTGCTGAGCAGAACTGACAGATACACACCCTCCTGTCTTCCTTACTCTTACCTCCTCCTTCTTATCCAGTAACCTGCATGTTGGAGCATTATCCTGAGAAATGGGATGATGAGGAACAAGCCAGGTCTAGGCAATGCAGAAATTAAAAGTTAGGTGCCCTTTCCACCAGATTACCCCCAGAGCAGCTATGAAGACAAGCATCCTTCTTCTAACCTTTTTTCAAATCAAAAATTCTAATCTTTCTTGATGGAAACCAAAACAGTTTCCATCCAAATATTTCACTGAAACATTTGAATTTGCCAAGAGTCTGAAGAAGGATCTTGGAAGCTCCTGCCAGCAACAGGCAGCTCAGAGTGCAGCTGGAGGAGAACCAGACAGGCAGGATGCAGGAGGCACACCCTACACAGCTCTGCCACCACCACTGGCCCAGGGAGCAGGTTTCAACACAACATGGGCACAGCCCACAGCACACCAGGTTAGCAAGCTTTTTTGCTTCTGGTTTTTACTTTTCCCTCACCCAATCTCCCTCTAAAGGATTCAAACAAACTTCAATTTGTTCAAGTCATCCTGACACAAAGAATCACATTAAAAGCTATTAACTGACACCAGGGCAGGAAGTCATCCCACATGGTTTGACTGCTTATTACCGCAGATTGAGAACGGCTGTAGAGCTCACGCAAATTCCAAGGAATATTTCCCAGTAAATTGCATTCCATATCTGCAAACACAACTTGTGATGGGAAGTGTGTGCAAAGCCTCAGCAGGTGTCTGCAGCTGCTAGTGACTATTATCCATTGCTTTCCTCAGGGCTAAGAGAGAATGAGTCCATCTGCACCCTCCACCTTTAAGTCTCATAAGGAGAAAAGAATAGAATTTCTAATTTTGTAAAAAGAAGTCTTTGGCAAATACAGTGCAACTTGAGTGAAATCCACATAAGCAGAAGGCAGCTGCCTTCAAAAAAGAATGCTGGCACAAGATCCTGTCTGCAGTTAAGGTGAGAAAATGGTCCAGATGCACCTTGACTGCACAGGGACAAAAACCAAAAATGAGCTCCAAAGCTCTGATTTCAGACTGGTCGAGTCTGTTGTCAATAAAGCAGAGAGCTCAAGCCATGGATCACTTCCCATTCTCATTCCTTCTGACTGGTGGGCTGGCACTTGCCTGCCAGTCAGACCAGTGTCACAGCTCAGCTAAAAACCAGTCCTTTCTTCATGCTGTGCTAGTTTTAGTTTAGCATTCCTGAAAATGAATCATACCTTCCACACTCAATAAACTTTAGCAGACAACTTTTTACCCTCAAATGGTTGTAACTGAAGCTTACATATTTTAACAAAGTGACAGAAGCATAACAGAAAGCGTAGCAACTGCCTAGAAAAAGTATTTCCTGCAGAGCAGTTTCATAACAACCACAGTTTAATGTTCTGCATGACTTGTACACAAAAGCAGGAACACCGTTTTCACACTACACCATCTAAACAAAATTTAACTATCTTTCAAATCTGTTGCCCAGAATTGTAACTACTCACTTTTATAAATACAAAGAAGATTCACTACATTCAGACTTTCTGTGCTATAGAAATGAATAAAAATCCTAACTCCCAGAGAACATGCACAGGATAAAGGTTACTCCACCTGCCACTTCCCTCAAGGACACAAGTGCCTGCCAATACCAGATGTACGAGAAACCAGCCAGCTCACAGGGCCGATGCTGTGTGGCAGTGACAGAGCCCTAACCAGGGGTTGCACAATTACATGCAGGAACAGCAGGACAATTGCACCACTTCTTAAGGGTGCATACAACAGGGTGCAAAACTCAAGAGGACTTTGGAGAGTTAGATCTTACTCTGAAAAAAAAAAAAATCAAGAAAGCCAGACTACAGAGGGCATTTGTGGGTGACAGGATTAGGCACTGTGGAGAGGAAGTTGCCTAGAATGAAGACTGTGAGCAGAAAAACCTATAGGAGCATCAGGAACATTTGTCTGTAAGTCTTTCACTGGTATCTGAAAATCTCCTTTCCCAGTGCTCTCTGTCCAACCTCACTTCTGGCTGCGATGCCATGGCAGGATTGCTGCTCCGGAGACAGCAAACACCAAACATGGCCATATTTCAGGGTTGGGGGGATTATCAGCCTTCTGAGGACAAGACTGCAGGTGTTAAACCATGTGGAATCATTTTCCTCCTACTAAATGAAGAACTAAGTGTTTTTCATTTGGCAAAGTGAAAACACTGAAGTGTTTTCAGTTTTCACTTTTTCTTACTAACATGAACTTGGCCTGTCCTCCAAGACCCAGAAGTGGATCCTCATCAGTCTGCTCCACAATCATGGAAATTTCCTGTTTACACACATCTCCATCCTTGGGAAATACCCTACCAACTCATACCCACCATTGTTCTTATTCTCATTAACAGCACACAAAACCCCCTTGAACAAAAAAAAAACCCCAAACCAAAGTAAAAATCCCACAAAGCTCATACATGAAATGCCAGAATGCATGCTGCTTCCAGTTCAGCAAGCATTTTAAGCTCTTAACTCCCCTGACTAGAAAGACATTGAAAACAAATATTCAAGTGTTTTCTCAATTATCTTGAAAAAAATAAACAAAGAAGCCTGACCTTCTGTGAAATCTTGGTTTACCTTACCCTTCTAAAAAGTGAAATGTTTTTTGTCAGTTACACAAATATCTCCTCTTTACACATGTGGAAGACTATTAAAAGTGTAAGTGCTAAAGCATTTCCTGTAAACAATCTCCTCCAGCAGCAGAGAGCACAAATGCCACATCTGCAGCAGCTATCCAAGCTAATTGTTGCTACTGGGTTGTCTTCTAAAGCTCCAGCCCTGGAAACACCTCGGCAGGAATGCAGCCCAAGTGGTGTGCAGAATCTCAAAGTCGCTGAGAACATTTAAAAGGACCCCACCTCCAGCACTGTAATGTCTAAGCAATTTTACCAGATAATCATCAACCGTGCCATGCACAACGTCTGGAGAAGCAAAGGGTTATATGTAGATGGGTAACAGAGCTTAGAAGTGCTAAGGGATGAAACTCAGACATCTGTAATTTCTGTGGTTTTGAGGGAGGAGCCAAAGCACGGTGTTGAGCAGGTCACCCCAGTCCATAGCGAGTATCTCAGAAGAAATCTTTGCTAGAGCAAAGAACAAATTCCTGTTTGAAGCGTCTCTGACCAGCAGCTGATACACTGCAAACAACCCTCCTCAGAGTACTGTTTGACTTCAGTGAATAACTGCTAACAAATGGAACTGCAGAGAAAGTGACACAGCTTTCAAAGCATTCAATTCAGAAAGTTGAAAATAAAAATATAATTGAGACTCTATTAATGTTTGTAACTTTTAAATAGGTTTTATAGTAACTATTTTACCCATGCTTCTAACCCTCCAGCTTCAAATTTGAGGTTAAGCACCACAACCATAGGACTAATGCAATATAAGGGCTTTTGTCCCTTCAGCTTCTTACCTCTGTTCCTCTAAGGTCTTTGGGATAGTAAATGTCTTCAGTCATTTGAACACTTAGGCCAAAATCCACCAAAACAGCCTTAGTTGACATAAAGACAATGTTGCTTGCTAAAAGAAAAAACAAAAACGACATCATTTAAGTGTCTGGCACATTTGGTATTTATTTTACAACAGTCCGGTTTCATTCAGATGCTAGCCTCAAAAGGGAGAGAGATTAGCACAATCACTCTCTCCAGCCAATATCCTTCTAGCCAAAATAGGTCTGGTAATGATTTGGTTCAATTTTAAATAATATCTTAAAAATCAAACTGGACAGATTTATGTAAAACAATCAATGTTTGGTCATTTTCTTAGCTTAAAATTTAAAAAGACATAGAGAGAGAGAAAAATGCTGAGGGTAGAGGAGGAAGGTAGAAGACCCACAGCACAGTGCTCTGAATATGTTTAGTGGTCTCCAAGGTGGAGATCACGCTGTACAGCTCTGGCTATAAACAGCACAACTGTTCCTCACCAAGAGGTTTTTCTAGAGTAGCAATTTAAGTGAAGACAGAAACAGAGAGTAACCAGGGTCCCTCCACAGCAGCCACACCAGTCACCTGCACTGGTCAGTGAGGGCAGCTCAGCATGACAACAGAGGACAGACAATGGCTGCAAAAGTAATACAAGACTGAGCATTTCAAACCTCCTCTGAACTGCAGCAGTATCTAGGAGCTTAATTTACTTTCCTTCATAAAACTCTGCCTAAGGCACAACTTTGTACTCAGAAGCTTTGTTTGCAGCTGTATTTCTGATCAAATATTTATGAATGTAGTGCTCGGTGTGAGCCTTGAGAAATTCTTGTTTGCTGTTCCAGAAGATGTGGTAAAATGAAGTCTCCAAGTTACACAACAGGAACACATTTTCTCTTACAGGAAACCGTGGGCCATTTTCCATCTTGACAGTGCCTACCATGACCACCCAGTGGGAGGACAGACTTGTTTTCAGCAGTACTGATTCCTGAAGCTATGCCTCACACAACTGCCTCCTTACCAGTGCTATAGACTACGTAAATCTGTAATTTTAGGGATAACTTTGAAAATACGGATTTTAAACACCCCATAATAGATGGTGCAAAGGGCCACAATGCCGCAGTGCAGCAGGGTCTGCTGCCTGCCTGGGACCATACCCAGCCCCAGCTGCAGCTGGTTTTGGACTGAAGCTCTCCCCACCAAACAGCCTCATGGTTTAACTGCTCTCCAACCAAGGCTTAAAATGAGTGGCAGCACTGAACACCTCACAAGAACCAGAATGTCTTCCTCCCCTTCCTTGCTCAGGGCATTTTTTCCTCTCAATGAAATCCTCATTCCCTTCTGTATCAGCAGAACAGACTCAATTGCAGCTCAAAAGCACCAGATAGAGTGAGGAAGAAATCAGAGGTGTTGGGAAACAGCCTTTTCTATTGATTCCACCTGGGGAGGGAAAACACATACTGCTCCCTGCATGGAGGCTGCCTTGCCGGGCAGTGGGCATGGCTCCACCTCAGGCCTGGACTACCCAGCTCACCCCTGGCACCAAACAGGCAGGAGCGTGGTCAGGGCTCACCCCAGACACCTCTGGGCAACCACATCTGCTCCAGGCAACCTCTGCCTCATCTCCTGCCCTGCATCCACCAACAAAGGAAAAGGCTGGAAAAAGTGAAACACACTCATATCCACCACATTTACAATGGGCTGATTCTCCTATTCACTACCTAGATATAGTAGGGTTTGGGCTTGTTTGGTTTTTAGACCATTTAATTAATGTCTTTTTTACTGCCAATTAAAATAAACCCATAAGAAAGACTCTTACTATAAGTGAGAAAAAAATTAAGTGAAAAAATAAGCAGTTTTGTAGTTGTCAGAATCTCAAAGGCTTACATCTAAAGTACTGATCCATACTAAATTTAAAAAAACAGAACTGCAAAACTGAGTTAAAAATTTAGCAATTCCTAATAATCATCTTCTGTGAACTACAATAATGCTTCAGTCCAAATATTTCTATTTTCAACCCTCAAGTTTAGCTAAATAAACTCACAGAGATGCACCTATCTGCGGGCCAAGATGGTACTGGGAGAAACAGCATTTAATACTAATTTAAATGCAACACATTAAAACTGAATTTTAAAGCAATTTAATACTAGTGTATTTAATTTAGACTTAACATAATATGTTTGATTATTTATACATGTTAATATCCAGGGTTTTTTAAAAGCAAATAGATACTAAAATTTGCTGTACTTGTTGAAAGAAAAAAATCCAGCACAAATTATATATTTACTTCCAAAGTGTCTCAAACTGAGGAACAGCTGTGTAGAAATGTAAAACCTAAAAGAAGGTGCGAGTTGAAGGTGAGCATGGAAACCTTCAGGATGAATTTATATTGAAAGCAAGAAACTTCTGGCTGAACACAGACTGATAACTTCACTCTTCAGGTTTTTATTTAAATTGAGTTGCTCATGAATGGCATAAGATCTATGACTTTCTAACTATACTCTCTGGTGGAGTGAATTAATAAATTGTGTAAGTAATTATTATCTCCAGAACCTGACCTTGCCATTTGTTAAGCATTATCCATCCCTCCCACTCAGAGATGTAAGGCTATGTGCCCCAGCTCAGTCCCAGGCACTCCACCAGGGCCACAGCCCAGCCAGGACCAGAAAGTACCCCAAGGAATCACACAGACGTACGTTTGATATCATGGTGGATAATCCTCTTAGAGTGGAGAAAGTCAAGTCCTTTCAGAATATGCTTTGTCACCCAAATTATTTCAAACTCTCTCATAGGACCACAACTCTCCAGCTTTTCCATGACAGATCCTCCCTCTCCAGCTTCCATGAAGAGATGGATTGTCTCATCCCACAAAATAGCGCCGTATAATTCAGCAATGTTTTCATGACGGAAACATGCCTGTATTTCAACATCTGATGGTTTGAACTGTTCTACTGGGACCTAGGATATTGAAACAAAATCACAGTTATCCATAACAAAAACAAGTTATCCATATAGACACCAATTATCCTATAGATTAACATAAAAGAAGGAAGTAAAGCACTTGTATCCACTTGTTAAAATACTGAACTTGACTTTGCTCCTGTGACTTTTCTTCCTTTGCAGCTGAGAGACATCCTGTTAAAAGTTGAGAGATATTTTGGAATTATGCCCAAATAAAAAGTGCAATCTTCCAGAAGAAGCAATGTAGCAAGAGTTATTCCCGTCAAAATCCAGTGATTACGCAAAAGCTTTATGCAAACTTCCTGGCGAAGGAGATAAAATTCCCACTGTTTTTTCCATTAGCTTTGTGCACTCATCTGCACTACCAGAGCTACACACCCACCTGACAGGTGGATCAGTGCTTGCAGTGCTCAGGACCATTACTGACCTCAATTCAGTCCTTATCAGCACTGGTTTATGGCTTACGAGAAATGAAACCTGCTTTGAAGGGAGCGCCAGCAGCACTATGTTTCTTTAAAAAGTACTGACGGCAGATTGCTGAGACAATAAAAGCAGTGTTTGCTTACACACAGAAAAGCTACTACTGCTCTTTTTCGTTTTCTTCCCTTGGACTCATGTCTGTGAACCAAATAAGAGGCTCATTTATTTCAATGAGAAAAACTTTCCAGAAACATTAGGATACTTTAATTCTGCAGTGGGTTATGCAGGAGCAGCTAACTAAATCTGTCCCCATGTGGACACACTGGCTGCAGGGGAAGGACATACAGCTGCCTTCCCAACTCTTTCACACACAGAATTAATACAGGTACTTATTCATGAGCTGGGGGATATAGAGCAATGTCCCAGCTGAGCTTTTACTGGCCCTGAATATTTACTGCTCAATTCAGAATAGTATGTTAAAAGGCATAGCTGAAAGAAAACGTTGGCTTGCATAAAAGTAGGGCAGTGCTCAGCAGTTCTCTTGAGGCATGTCATAACTCTGTCAGTGCCCAAAACACAGTAAGAGTTGCACATTCTGAGTTCTTAGGGACTTTAATGGCACTGGAGTAAAGAAAACTGAAGTCTGAGCACCTCAGTTAAAGGACAAGAGCCTAAAACCATCTGCAACAGCAGGGTTTTGCTACCACCTTCAGCAGGGATGGGATCTCACACTGATATTTTACCACAGTGAGTACAGTAGAACAAGTAGAAAATCCACTCTGCACCACAGCCCACGTGCCAGTTAGACAGACTTAGAGGTACTTTCAAAATGCTGAAATATTTGCAGCTTCAGAGCCAAAAAATTTAAACAAGCTAACAGAAGTGTGCATTTTTCCCACCTTGTTTAGGCCAACAAAACCAAGAAGATCATCAGCCAGCAGGGGAATTTGATGCAGACATATTTGAAAATATACTGTAAGTAGTATGTCATACAATATTTGCTCAGAGATAAAACTGCTGAACTAACATACCAGTTTGCATGCCATTCGTTTCTTGGTTTCTCTGTCTTGGGCTAAGTATACTTTCCCAAAAGCTCCCCGAGGAATAAAATCAGAACCAATATTCCTGTAAGTCAACTTCCATGGAAACAGGAGAACATCCGAGTCAATTTGATAACGCCCGTTCTTGGGTGTGATCTGTGGAGTTAAATAAATAATAAAAAAACCACACTGAAGTTAAAACTACTAAAACTACTTCAAATCTAATTAATTTTACACATCTAGTGGAAAAAAAGGTATATAACTTATGTGTATGATGCACATGATCTGCTTAGCAGTCTTTATTTAGTAACACCAAATGGGAACAGCATGTGAGGTGTGGCATTCATTCACAGGCCAGGCATCCACGTTTCTCTCCAGTGACTAACTTACAAAGTGTAAGTTGCAATTAATTGTCTTGAAACAACAACAACAGCAGCTGGGTTAATGAAATTACCCACCTCTTGTTATTAGATTTACCTGCACATGTTTGTCCTTCCTGTAATCTGTTAACTTGTTATGCCACATACCTGTTACTCACAGGTTATCTTATACGATGTGAGCAAGAGTTTCAGCATTTCCTAATATCACATGTACTGCTAGGAGTTTAATTTTCCATCTTGTATTGGAGTTTCTGCTGCTTAGTAAAAGGTCAAAGTCTGCCTTGATTTTACCAGGCACTTTCCTCTAGTTTTATACCATAGTTTAAAAAAGAAGAGTGGGAGTAACATTGTCTGCTCTAGGTGAGTAATGTTGGGAGCTTTGGTTCTACTGTATCACCAGCTAGGCAAGGAGGGGATTCAGGGCACCTAAGTCAGTATCTTGCTCTACATCTTTCTCCCAAACAGCTCCCTCCCTCTGCACGTGACAGAGACCAAACACCTAACTACAGCCATGTGAGTACTGCCTGATCTCTGATGTTGCTTCTTCAGTCTCTCGGCTACAAAATTAGTAATATTTCCCATGAATATGCTTCTAATTATTTCAGCCAGTATCTGGAATATCATTAATCTCCTTACTGCTTCTTTATCAAGATTCTTGAAGAGATGTAAAATCACATCAAGAATATTTATCATTTCGTGTCTGTCAGAGAGCCTCAAATACTCATCTCTTCAGCTACCCTTTTTAAGATAACAGTGTATCAGGAAGATTATTTGGTTTAGATTTCTGTTTAAGATGTAATATATAATCTTTCATTCTTAATATACCTTTATGTTTTTCAATTAGGAAAGTACCTTCCTGACTGCTAAAATTGGCATTTCTGATTTGTACCTACATGAAATAAATTAATTCTTCTAAGTTCCTAAATCTGAGGAGGATAAGTTTTTAATCTTTGGCCAAGGGGCATGGGGGCCTGTCCTTTAATAAAAAGTATTCTGCTCAGGATAGAGAGAACAAGCCTTCCCTCTACTTATTAGAGCCAGGGTAAAGCAATCCGTACATGTCTAACAATCTGTACATCTTGCTTGCTTACTTCTGCATTTCAAAGGGTTGAGACTAATCCATATGAGTTACACTTTATCCTGGAAAGGAAGAGAGGCTGAGCAGAGTTGATTTGCAGAGCAACAGAGCAATGACCACCACACTATTCATGTTTTCAGGAGACTTTCAGGGCTAGTTCCTAGCCTGACCCTGTGAACGTTCGTCTGTAGCTGCAATGGATCTCTCAGTTCAGTTTTAACTAAAAGAAATCCAGATCGTGCACTTCAAGACCCTTTGTGGTGCAAGCCACGGTGCAGTCAGTGAGGATGAGCAGGCAATCAGAAACATTCCTGACCCTAACCAAAATGCTGTAGATATTTAGAGAGCAATGCCCCTGCTGAAATGCGTGCACAGGTATTGCCCTGCCTCCAACCCCTAGTTGCATAATGGGATCACGTGCATCTAATAGTACTTGGTTCATGCCAATTGTATGCATCTGTAGAAACAATATGCAAGCACAACAACCACGAGTTATGTAGAGCAGTGTCGACCCAACGTATAGGAAACATTTAATATTACTAAGTATCATTTCAATGTTACAGAGTTGAAAAGTGATTGTTTTGCAATACTGCAATGCTCCCTCCAAATCAGAATAAAGCAATACCCTGTGGTGTTTCATACCTGAGTAACCAGTGAGCCTCAAGCAACCAGTGCTCACATATAAAATACATTACATGCAAGATATTTAAGATGATAGATGCAGAGCATCTTAATACAGCAGCAACACCAACATATATGAATAGATTTCCATTCCAACACTGATTGTTTCCAGAGCAACTGATCTTAAAACTTTAATGACACTAATGTACAGAGATGTAGAACACACACAGTTTTAGGGAAAAAATGAACATCTCAAAACAACACATCTATATACTTGAATTTAGCAGTGTGAGATATTATATAATATTGTAACTCTTAAAATCACACTTGATAGTATGTGCTTTTTTTCCTTACATTACTACTATTGACATCTTGTGCAGATAGAGCAAATTTAGGGACTATATAATCAGATCCTAGATCTTTATTTTTGGGAGTTTGCATAGTGAGTGTTTTGCTGCATGAACACAAGGCACTGTAAGACTCTTACAGTCTCCCAACCTGTAAGCCATCATAATTCATAGATTCGTAGATAGGCTTTGGTTGGAAGGGATCTTAAAGATCATCTAGTTGCAATTCCCCTACTATGGGAAGGGATGTCACCCACTAGGTCAGGTTGCTCAGAGCCCCATTCAACCTGGCCTTGAGCACTTCCAGGAATGAGGCATCCACAATTTCTCTGCACAGTCTGTTCCAGTACCTTACCACCCTCAGAGTAAAGGAATCTCTACTCTTTTAGTTTAAAATCATTCTTCCTTGTCCTATCACTACATGCCCTTCTAAAAAGTCACTCTCCCTCTTTTTTAAAGAAGTTGTGGATTTTATAAGCCCCATTTAAGTACTGAAAGGACAAAATGCGTTGTAGATTTTGCTTTTTGACTGCTTGTCTCAAGTTTGTATTCAATACTGGGAAATGTTTTCTAACCTCCAGGGTTACCAGGAGATAACAGAGTGGATCATTCTGAACAACAGACAGACTTTTCTCCATAGCTGCCTGAGACTGCAGGGCCTAGACTTGATAGACTCAGAGACCCCTTCCAGCTCCAGGGTTTCACAGGAAACTGCAGCCTGTTACTCTTGCAACTGATCTTTATTTAGAATCGTTAAAGACTTCTAATTCCTAAGGTCTATAAAATGCCAAGTAAAAGGAAAACAGACATACCATATTCAAGAGGATTCCAGATTCCTGTTGTCTGCATCCTTTAAATTGTTTTGCAGTGTTAGACACCTGATTTGCAAAAGCAAGCAGGTCTTCCACAGTCCCGTATTTGACGGAGGACATAAAAGAGACCTCCCTTTCACAAAACAGTAATGATTCTGCACGTTCATCATTTTGATTTGCCTCTTCACACATTGTAATTAAGCTGTCTTCATAGACTGCAATGTCTTCACCTGGATAATGGTTTTCCATGATGGCTATCACCTCAGACATATTTAGATCAGCTAGCAACAAGTCAATCGCCTCTTTGCTATCACTACCCGTGCTCATATACTCCATTACTATCCACTTTGCAAAATCACTCCTGGAAAAAAAAAGAAACAAAGTTGAAAACACTTTTCACCTAAATTTGTTTTAGCAAATTTAAAATGAAAAGGAGTTATCACAATGATCAGCAGCTCATCATTATACACTTAGATTTAAAATTAACAACTTGTATTATGAAGAAAATCATAATTAGGATCCTGGGTAAAGACAAAATGAAGAAATATTTGCCAGTGAAATTTATTTAGGAGTTATTAGTTAACCTCCCCTGTCATTCATTCTCGGAATTTATTATGATAAACCTTTTCCTTAGAGGAACAGGTACAGTATCTATCACACCACTGTGATAGATATGCAAAAATGAAGGAGCACCCTTAATACAAACAAAGGAATTAATTGTTTGGAAAAGAATGACAAAGAGAGATATTAACAGTCTCAATTAGTTTTTGTCTAAGTCTGTATTGACAATTTATGTGATGTATCCAGAAAGGAGGTCACAAAGCAAGGTCATTCCGCTAGTAATAGGCATCTGTTGGTGTCATTGTACAAAGCACAACTGTCACAACCTGAGATACAAAATCGTTTTCTTTTCTTTTTGCAAATAACTGGTGAGAACTAGACTTGAACTGAAATTTTCACCCTGACTTTCAGAAGAAAAAAAAAGCTATCATAAAAGCAATGAGCTTTTGAAGTGGTTTCCAGCAGTTTGTTCTGTCCCCACTAATCCTAACTTTTAGGTTACTATTGCAACTATTTTGCTGGAATGGATTTACAGCAAGCTGGGTTCAACTTCCCAAAAGGTCCCCTTCTATTCTAGACAGTTACATATTCAAGTTTAAAACGTATGCATGGTCAGTCATTAAAATACTGACACAAATAGTTTCCAACACATAAATGTCCAGAGCACTTACCTTGTATTTAACCTGATTACATCACTCAAAACCATTTAAAAACGTCTCAATAGAATCCCTGAAGTCATCACGTTTTTCTGAACCCGTATTTACCACTGATGATAATTTCACAGTGTTCTGTGGCAGTCTATTAAAAAAAGCAAAACAAATAAAGCCATTGCATACCAGCTCAAGCAGAAGGACTGGTTTGTACTCATATAGATCATTTGCTTCACGGAAAGAAAAGGTAGTAATCACAAGGCTGAGATAACAGGGGATTTTTCTCCAGAAAAAGATGACAACTCAAGAAAGAATCAAGCTACTGTATCATCCAGATTTCCAAGTAGTAGTGAAAAATAGTTTTTCCATGGTTAGGTCCCGAGTTTTATTCTCTCTGTCTCATGCTTGCTTAAGCAAAGAGTAGGACCTCCTTTTCCTTTAGCAGAACTGACTAGAGCATGCCATCTTTAGAGAGCTCTCATTTCCCTTTTTCATAATCCACTGCACCATCTATTTTGGGCAAAAGATAACAACCAGGCAATAAGACACTTAAAAAAGAAAAAAAAAAGAAAAGCAGCAAACAAAACCTTATCTCAAGGACAAGCAGCAGACTCGGTCCCCTGAGGCCATGGAGCAATGCATTTACCCAGGTATAGTTTCTGGTTATGATCACTATCTTTCTTTCCCTCACCACAAGGACGTAGAAGTTTTGTGGCACATATTTCTCATGGGTCAGAGTATTTACGTCAGCTCTTATGTGAAGAAAACCAAGTAAAATGACGTGTCTCAGTTGGCAAAGAAGTCAGACCACGTGCTGAAAATTCAAAAGGCAGGACAGGACAGCAGATGCAGCACCAGAAAAGGTGAACAGAGTGCCGGTTCCTTTTCAAACTCAGACCTGAACCCTGTGAGCGATGGTGGCAGAGCAGCACTGTGCCCCCCTGTTCCCCCAAGACGGGCACAGTGACTTTCACCAGCACTCTACACTAGTTCACCCAGCCCTAGTCACCCCACACCCCCAGCATTAGGGCAGCCAGGCTGGAAACTTTGTGGACACTAGCACTGCTTGACTGGGGAGGCCCCAGGCTTTGTATCCTGGGTACTCAGAGAGGTCACAAAAAGGAAAAGATGCTGTGGCAGTTTTCTAGCCCCTATCGCTCCAACTTCTTGCTCCATGACCAAGCCATAGGCTGTTAACAAAGCCTGAACGTGGTTACTTTTTAATATAAATGAGATTTCCATTTTTCCCCAGAGCAGGACTTCTATTCATTGCTTTTTTTTGTGCTGAATTAGTGGCGTTCAAAAGAAAAGAAACAGTACTGTCATAAAAGGAACCAAGAGACCTCATGTGTAAAGTTAGGCAAAGTTACAAACTAGTCCTGAGGGACTTTCTGAAGAAAAACATGAGTCTCTAGATGCTCTGGTCTTTTGTGGATAAAGACAAATACATCCCACAATTAAACTAATTTATGCTCTGGCAGCATTTTCATGCACAAAGCATCCGTACAGATTAGACCGAATGTAGCTTTCTGGAAGTGCCAGCTCTGCTCTGTTCCTCAAAATGTTCACAAACTAGAGCACAATACTAATAATACTCTTGGCAGTTTCACTACTATCCAAAAGGCTCTGAATAACACGAAGAAGTGACTGTAACCTGCATATTCTCAGTTCTGTGTTTTTAGTGCTTGAGAAAAGCTGAAAACCCTTCACCTTTTCAACGACCTGAAAGAAAGAGGTGATGAGGTGGGAGTTGGTCTCTTGTCTCAAATAACAAATGATGGGACAAGGGTAAATGGCCTCAAGTTGTGCCAGGAGAGGTTTACATTGGATATTAGGAAAAATTTCTTTACTGAAAGAGTTGTCAAGCACTGGAACAGGCTGCCAAGAGAAGCGGTGGAATCCCCAAGTCCAGGGAGCATTTAAAAGACATACATGTAGACATCACACGGTTTAGTGGTGAGCTTGGAAGTGCTGGGTTGGACTCAATCATTTGACAAGTCTTTCCCAACCTAGATAATTTTATTTTTCCCTATATCTAGCAAATTCTAAGCACTAAATGTTTACACAATAAAAGCAGTGTCTAGACTATAAAAGTTGATTTTTTTTTAATTACGCAGCAATTTAGTATTATATTTCCCCTACAGGCAAAAAAAAAAGTCCATTTTCCAACAGAAAATTCACACTTACTATTTATACCTAAAATCCTTTACTAGTATCAGTGGTGGGCACTCATGTAGTATTCTAAATCATCCTATATAATCTAGGTTCATGAAGAAATTATATCACTAAGTATGCTTTACTTAGATTCTCAGCTAAAAAAACTGTGTTTACCTGCAGTGGAAAAATAAAACTGCATGCAAACATTTAAGTCAATTGCTAAAGCACAAGACTCTTTCTCCAGTTTTCCCAATATTTCAACATCATCACATGAGTAATTTGCAAGCCAAAGGTTTATTTCTCTATTCTCTGCGTAGCTTTTCAACTCCTTTTGCCTAAGAAGTGTGCTGCCAGAGACCATCCTTATATCCATCATAGTAACTAGGAGTAACTGGATACCAGACTTCTGAGCCCCTGTGGGTCTTTTTGTGTGTCAAGGATCAACGATGGAAAAAATTGAACAAGATCTACAACAAAAATAAAATTTAAAAACCAAAAATACACAGACAAAACCCTCAACACTCCTCCCCTCCTCAAAAAAAAGCTAGCCACAAACTGCTAGACTGGCTCAACACAATCATACGCCCATAATAAAGATCTCTTGTGCTGCTTTTAGAGAATAATTTTCTGGTCTAAGTGACAAGCGACTGCCCACTAGAAATGAAAAAAAGTCGTTATTTACTTTTAAGAAAACTTATCGACAGACCGTGTAAAACACAATCCTTCTGGAAAAAACTTCTACCATTACGGAACAAGAAATACCAACAATTTCAATTTCGACAACATTTAACATATTCACTTGGAACAAGAAAATCCGCGACGCTCCCGGCGCTGGCAGCAGGAGAGCCCAGCCCCAGCCCCTTCCTGCCCTGCAGCCCCCGGGGACAGCGCAGGTGCCGCAGCCGCGGCGGCTCCCCCGGCGCACAGCGCAGCTCGGGAGGCCGAGGGCAGCCGGGGACCTGCCCCGCCAAAGCGCTGCGGCCCCAGCCGCGGACCCGAGCCACCTCCGCCCGCCAGCGCAGCCCCGTCCCGATCCGCTCCGTTCCGTTCCGCCAGGGCTCTGCCGGCGCTCCCTCTCCGCTCCCGCTCCCGACCCCGGCCCCGTCCCCGCTCACCCGCGGGGCTCCGGGAGAGCCCGCGCCGCCCGTCCGCCGCAGCCCGCGCCGCTCCGCCAGGTCCCGCGGGAAACTCCCGGGGGCGGGGAAGGGCGCAGGTAGCACCGCCCGCCCCGCCGAGGGCGGGGGACCGGGGCGGCTCCGGCCCCGGTTTCTATTTCGGTTTACCAGAAGGAGCAAGCGCTGCGCTGTCCCAGCCCGGCCTCAAGCCCGGCCAGCGATCGCCTCCTGCTCCAGCGGTGGCATCGCCCGGCGGCAATGGTTTGTCCCCGGCGGTGGCACCGGTGAACCCCTCTCCTACCACCTCAAGTTTCCGTGCGCACCTAGAGGGCGTCCACCAGCGTCCTACGAGTTTAAACATTATCTGAATCAAACTTCAGCTGACACTCGGGTGGAATTTAGGACAACAATGTGAAGAATTTGTTAGTGGCAGTAGTATTAAAATACTCTGGGACACAGTAGTGTGAGTTGGGTAATTGCTAAAATTGGGCGGGAGTATTTTTTATTTCTTATCCATAAGGAAGTAATTCTTACAAAACTGTGCTGCCTAATAGCTCCTCTTCAGTCAGTCAGTTTTTAAACAGACAAGTATCACCTTTAACAAAACCAGCTGCCACAGCACTAGGAGCTGATGAGCTGAATCTATCTCAAGGTGTCAAGAGACACAAGATGGATTTTTTGCTCATTATCTGCAGTGTAACGACTATTTTCTTACTGAAGTCAATAGCAAAATCATCATTATAAAGCTTCAGGACAAACATTTGCCTTAGGCTTCAGTGTTTATTAGTAGTTCATACAACTCCTTTTCTGTTTATATTATCCAGATACTCTGACTCCCTTGTTTAAAAGGTTTATGTTTGCTACCTCTCCTATGTCATTCAAAATTGTCCAAAATATGTAACAAATGACATTCTGAAATGTGCAAGGGTTTAGACTGACTACAGGATTTTCTTTTCCTTAGCATCATAACTATGTAAGTGGAACTCTGCTAGCAGGGTTAACCTTTGCTCTTACACTTTTCTTTTCCAGACTATACAGATGTTAAATACATTGGCAAGCCTCCATAAAGAAATAGGTGTCCTCTTTGTTGAGTGTGACCTTGTTCAATTGCACCACCCAGTGCATTTGCTAAAAAAAAATCTGTGAAAAAAAGGCAAGAAAGCTGAAGATGATTATAGAAAGAAAAAGGAGAGGAAGGACTGAAGAATAAATTAGGCTATAGGAGAGGCCAGACCAAGGAGAGGGCGGAACTGGCAGCACCTTGAAAGTGGGAGGTTAAGGAGGCTGAGTAACACATCCTTAACGTGCAGCAGCTCTCACGCTAGGATACTTTGGGTATTCTCTTTCAGGAACTTGCTTGCGCTATTAATTTTTCCAAGCCCACAATTAATTTTAATGGAACTCTTTTCTATTTTTAGACCAACTTCAAAGAGGGAAAGAGGAGGAGTTCCTCTCTCCACATCAATGAATTTAGGCAGGACAAGTCTTAGGATTCCAGAGGAAACTCGCCATGGAGGGATGGAGGAAACACAAGTTTCTGCTCCATGGCATGCATAAGTAGCATATAAATTGAAATGCTGTATTTTGAAAGCAATCTACTCTCTGTCTTAATGATCATCCTAGAATACAAACAAAAATAACTACGTCATAGCAATTACTTACAGACCCTGGCTTACTGGGAGGCTGCCAAGAGTATATACAGCACTGCACTGAAGACCTACTAACACACAGAGTACCCTAACATACACTACAGATGTGCCCACAAGTTTTACATGAATGACTGTTTTTAAATACTAAAGAAAATGACATTTTCTTCAGTACATGCCTGGGGAACCATGCTGCAGACCAATTACTGCTTGCTGGGTGGCCTGTAGCTTTCTGCCCACACCACCTAATTTCTGATCCCACATGCTGCCTTCACTGCAGTAACTCCGCCTTCACTGCCCTGGTCCAGGACCAGACAAACAGAATCACAAAATCAGTTAAGTCGGAAAAGACCTCTGAGATCATCAAGTTCAACCTATGACTAAACACTACCATGTCGACTAGACCACGGCACTGAGTTCCATGTTCAGTATTTCCTTAAACACCTTCAGGGATGGTGACTCCGCCACCTCCCTGGGCAGCCCATTACAATGTCTAATCCTCCCCTTCTGTGAAGAAATTCTTCCTAATGTCCAATCTATAACTACCCTGGCCCATTTTAACACTATGTCCTCTTGTCCTGTCACTGGTTGCCTGAGAGAAGAGGCCGACTCCCACGTGGCTACAACCTCCTTTTTCTCAAGCTAAACAACCCCAGCTTCCTCACCATTCCTCATATAGCTCATTCTCCAGACCCTTTCTCAGCTCTGTTGCCCTTCTCTAGACTCACTCCAGCACCTCGCTGTCCTTCCTGAATTGAAGGGCCCAGAACTGGACACTGCACTCGAGGTGTGGCCTCACCAGTGCCAAATACACTTCCCTAGTCCTGCTGAACAATATTGCTGATACAGGCCAAAGGTTTTAATTCCCTTTTTTAAGTAGTCAGTCTGCCAAAACCTACATTAGACCCTCATCACCTTGGCCATCCAACCCTTCAGGTTCACCCCCATGCCCACCCTCACCCTCCTGCCCTTGGCTGGCAGGGCTCACGCAGGGGTTGACGCCAGCCCTGGCCTGGGCTGCTGGGTGCTTCCTCGTGTAGGGCAGGCAGCTGCTCACACCACACGCCTCAGGCCTGGCAAGCTCACAGAATCACAGAATAAGCTGAGTTCGAAGGGACCCACAAGGATCATTGAAGTCCAACTCCTGGCCCTGCACAGGCCGACCCCAAGAATCACACCATGAGTCTGAAGGTGTTGTCCAAAAGTTTTTTGAACTCTCGGGCTTGGTGCTGTGACCACTTCCCTGGAGGACCTGTTCCAGTGCCCGACCACCCTCTGGGTGAAGAATCTTTTCCTAATATTCAACCTAAACCTCCCCTGACACAACTTCAGGCCATTCCCTCGGGTTCTGTCACTGGTCACCACAGAGAAGAGATCAGTTTCTCCTCATGAGGAAGCTGCTGACTTCTATGAGGTCTCCCCTCCATCTCTTCCAGGCTGAACAGCCCAAGTGACCTCAACTGTTCCTTATAAGTTTTCCTGTCAAGGGCCTTCATCATCTTTGTTGCCCTCCTTGGGACGCTCACTAAAAGCTTTATATCCTTCTTACATTGTGGTGGTCAAACTGCACACAGGCCTCAAGGCGAGGCCGCTCCAGAGCAGAGCAGGATCATCCCCTGCCTTGCCCGGCCGGCGATGCTGTGCCTGATGCCCCCCAGGACAGGGCTGGCCCTCCTGGCTGCCAGGGCACACTACTGACAGCTGTTTGTTTCTCTGCCCGGAGCAGACAGCTGCCCGCACCCTGGGCTGGCCGGCTAGGTTTGCTCCCTCCCACCAGAGCGCTCAGACGACCCGGGCACCATCAGCCCTTCCTCGCGGCGTTCCAGCGCCCGAGGCCGCTCCGCGCACACGGAGCCGGCTGAGCCCCGCCGGCCGCCGTGCAACGCGGCGCCTGCGCAGAGACGGCGCGGCCCTGGCGGCCATGGCGCTCCTCGCGGGAGGGCCGGCGCTGCTGCTGCTGCTGCT